>CM042798.1:6383594-6549567 GCA_018691245.2 Ips nitidus
CNTACTCACGGCANGATTAACTAANTNGTCGTGANTCATGGCTNTNATCNTGGNCATTAGNGCCCGANANATNNNCNATCTCNANNCACTGNAAGCTCGTNCCAANTAGTACGGATANTCGNAGTNTACANTNATCGCTAANGTGCAATGNTTGATNCGGGTNCAGATAGCNATCGTGAACTGGCACNCGCTGTTNGTCNNCCAGACATTGNTGANNGAAAATNNCNATTGNTAGCCNCAATTCNGTCTCACAGNTCCAGCAGNAGCNNTNNNTNGATTTTAGAGNCNAGCTCAACGNACCNNTAGTGANGCGCTNGCCGANNTNNTNTCANNCATGCTGTTGTNTTCGTANNCGTTTAGGTATGGTCCTGATGCNACNGCATTACCTAAACATNGNTCGCCACNAAGNCNACCNTTCAAANAAGGCTTCCTCTGACCNACCTAACACACAGAGTGTTCAGCACAACATTTTCCGTAAACTTTCTCACTTGTGCTTCTACCAACCAAAGTAGTGACCCTACTGTACTCTATGCAATCTTTCATTATCTATACTAAAGTTCATTTTTGTACTAGTGACGAAAAGTACGTATGAAAACCTTCTGTCTCTTCTTCTTACAGTGTTTTGCTTCAACTTCAGTTGTGACAACTTCTTTGTATCTGTCTCTATCTTGAGCTACGTGGACAAGTTCCTCAGCAGTTTGCCCTGTCTAATGTCGGAGATTTTGAAGCCAGGATAGCTTTTTGCAGTCTATCCATTTTTTTTCTTCATACCTGGTAAATCCTGCCTGCAGATGAATGTTAAGTTACTTGGAACAGAGCAGCGACTTCAGTTTCAGAAACGATCTTTTAGCTATTTATATTCTCTAGCCTTGATTTCTTCATCTACATCCATCGACTTATCCAGCTTTCAAGATATTTAAAGTGTTCTACTCTTTCTATACTCTCGCCATCAAGTGTTATTTACTTCGGACCAATATCCATTTTGCTAACAACCATAAATTTAGTTTTTTGGCATTGATCTATTACTTTCTCTGTTTCTTTTATCTGCCATATGATTGGGCTAGGAGCACGGTGTCATCTGCGTATCGAATGTTACTAATGTGCTTTCAATTTTCGCTTTCAATCTTTATTCCTTCGCCAGATTGTTTTGCCATTTTTAAATATATTTTCCGTGTAAAGGTTAAAAAAAGTAGAAGACAAAATACATCCCTCTGTCTTACTCCTCTTTTTATAGGTATCCGAGTGGTCTCCTCTCCATCTAGTATTATCGTGGCAAATTGATTCCAGTCAGTGTTGCCAAACGTATTTTAATTTTCGGGGTAGATTCAATAATTGATAGTATATGTAATTATTATATTACCTATAGATCAAAAACCGCTAGATCAAAACAAATTCATTAATTTACATTATTATACAGGGTGTCTTTTAATAGTCAAAAATTTTAATCATTGATTCTTGCTATAAATAATAAAACCGTACTTCAAAAATACAGACTTTTAATTTTTTTTGAATAATAATTGTTAAATCACGTGGTTTTAAAGGATAATTTAGCTAAACAGTCACGTGACCATTGTCAAAATCATAAATCTCAAAAACACTCTTTATATCGAATACTAAAAGAAAACGTTTCTAAACCCTGATTTTTGCAACTTGAGAGCATAGTATGACAGTTTTCAAGTTAGTGACAGTTGTCACGTGATTGTAGAACACTATTTAGCTAGACGGTCAAGTGATAATTTTCAAAATAACTGTCATAATTTTCAAAAACACGTTTTATATCAAATACTGCAAGAAAACGTTTTTAAATCCTGATTTTTGCAACTTTTGAGCATAGTTTGACAGTTTTGACGTTAGTGACAGTTGTCACGTGATTGTAGAACACTATTTAGCTAGACGGTCACGTGACAATTGTCAACATAACTGTCGTAAATCTTAAAAATACGTTTTATTATCAAATACTGCAAGAAAACGTTTTTAAATCCGGATTTTTGCAACTTTTGAGCATGGTTTGACAGTTTTGACGTTATTGATAGTTGTCACATGATTTCAGAAGACTATTTAGCTAGACTATGAAGTTCCAATTGTCAAAATAACTGTTAAATTGTCTTGTTTCGAAAACTGTGTTAAAATGTAATTCTTGCAAATTCTAGTAAAATGTTGACAATTCTGACAATAGTGACAGACATCACGTGGTTTTAGAGAATTATTTGCAGTAAGATAATAACTGTTTTAAGCGCATTTTTAGAATCCTTATTAAATTTCCTATTGAATAAATTGAAAAAGTATATGAAAAGTTTCACAACCAACATAATGGCAATAATGTAATTAAAAACTGTGGAATTATATACAAAAAAACGGTAGAAGAACCACAAAAACGGTAGATATGCCGTTTTAACGGTAAACTTGGCAACATTGGTTAATGGTCGAAGTCGGAGTGTGGTTCATCATATTATATTTATCGGCACATTCTTAAAGAATGCAAAAAGGCAATATTATTTATTTTTTTGTTTCTTGATTGGTCCATTTAATAACGGGGTGTATTTTAGCGGGGTGAAGTTATTGGAAATGAGGTAGATCTACCCCGATCGAGGTAGCTTTGGTAACGCTGCCAGTAAAGAAAAAATAACAAACGTATGTCATTCTTAACTAGAGGTTTAATCTGCAGTTAGCATACACATACATAAAATAATTATCTGGACCATAAATTGGAAATACATAATATAAGGAAATGTGTACGCTTCATTTACTCGACGATAATCTTTTCAAATATCACCCTAAAGGCGGAACGCAATTCTGGAAATGTATTCTATAATTTCGGTTCCCCTAATTTTCCAAAGTTTTCCTTGTCTCCGTATCGTAAAAACTTATCTAGCGGCCATAAAAGCGAATAACTTTTTTCTATATCGCACGGCTTTTGTTATGTCGAAGCGCAGAAACAGTAGCGAAAACAACCCATAAATAAACTGGAGAAATAAAACTATTCGGATTATATTTTTATCTATTTCGCTTTTCCGGATTGGTTGAACGGATAAATACGAGCCCGACCAACGAAATGCTTCGAAACGAAAAGGGCAACTTGTCAACTGTCCCTATACTCATGTTTAAAGGACGAGTGGGTTTAAAATTAGTAGAAATAGAGTTTATAAAGTATTACAAAAGTTTTTTAAATTTACTTAATATACAGGGTGGTCCAGTTTTAGATGTCAATAATTCTCCAATCCATAGCCAATTAAAAAATAAGTTGACATTCATTATGTCATTTTCCTTAAAAGTGCTTCCTAAGGACATAATAAATACAACCCTTCAAATTTCTGTTTAAAAAATCGTTTTTTTCTGTCATAACTGTCAAACCGTTGGAGCAATATTGATCAAATTTGGAACAAGTACTTTATTACACGTTATTACGGTCAAAGACCCAAAACTAACCCAACCCAACTTAAAAATTGTCTTGGAAACGAAAAATTCACTTAAGAAGTTTAAAAAATATTATTGTAGCCAGTTTTCATAGTTTCCAGACAAACTAAAAGACCTTAGTTTTGAAAATTGAATTAGAAAAGATAAACATTTCAGAAGCTTAAAAATTGTGTTTGTAACCAGTTTTCATGCAAATCGAGAGACTTTAATACTAAAAATTGACTTGTAGACATAAAAACTACTTTTTCAAGAATTTGTTACTACAAATTCATACATTTAACCCTTAAAAATTGACTTGAACCCCAAAATGTGACTGAACTAATGAAAAGTGACATCAGAAGCTTAAAATTTGCATTTGAAGTAAGTTTTCATAATTTGAAGACAAATTTCAATATTTTAGTCTTGAAAATAGTCTTAGATGCAGGACATTGACATTAGATTCATGAAAATTGTCTTAAAAACGAACTTTTCGTGCTTTTTACTTTGCTTTTCATTTTCTTCGAATTCTGGACTATTTTTAGTGCTTCAAAACTGCTTTCAGCTTGGAAAATCGAGTTTCAAGACTATCTTCACCAAGTTATTGACACAGCAAACAACATTTTTTACATTCTTCATAGACTTAAAATGGCATTCGAAGCTTTGTCACTATTAAATCGATTTCTAGACACCTCAGTGCTAAAAATTCGGGTATTTCTTAATAAACTAGACTGTTTTTAGTGTTTTAAGGCTGTTTTTCAGTGCCTCAAATCGAGTTTCAAGACTATCTTTACAAAGTTTTTGACTTATCAGGCCTAAAAGCCAGTGTGTCCACTGACCATAATCTTGAAAATGTTATTTCAAGCTTCTTCACTATTAAATTGACTTCTACACTCATAGGTGCAATAAATTGTAGCATGTCTAAGAAATTCAGACTGTTTTTAATGCTTTTTAAGACTGAAAAATCGAGTTTAAGACTATTTCCAAAAGTCAAGTTTCTTCAATAATAAGAGTAAAAAATGTATATTAGTTATTCAATGAACTTTTGGTTTAGGTGATTTTTTTAACGCACTACAGGGTGTCCCTAAAAGGTGCGGAAAAATGCTACCACAAATTCTTGAGGATTAAATATGACGATATAACCCAACTTATCTTAGTCCAAAAGTCGATAATTTCGGAGATACAGACTGTCAACAGTTCAATTTGGTTTTAGTTTTTCCGACACATTTTTTTCATCACAAAATTCAGCTAAGAGGTGTTTTGTGATGTAAAAAATTCAAATCTGCTCTCATTTCTTTTGTAAAATGTAGAGGGAGCCACCTACGACACTTTGTACATATTTACAACCAAATAACTTTTTTGAGTAACCCTGTATTTCATTTTTAAATTTTTTTCCTTTAGTAACATGAGAAACGTATCATTATTGACCGATTATTAACTTGAGAAATTAGTTTTCTCTACTTTAATGATCATTGTTGACCTAAGTCAAAAATAGAGTCTAATATCTACTGGCACAAACACAACAAAAAAGGAAATATTATTTACCTAGGTAAATTATAGGGTGGTTCAATATAACAATTTGTAGCCCTTGAAATTCTCTTTTGATCACCCTGTAAAGCGTTTTTACCTAAAACGTCGAATAAGTGAGTTATTTACTGTTCAAACTGGGTTGTTGGATTTTGACAGTATTTACTGTGACAGCCCATAACTCTGTGATTTTGATCACCCTGTAGTGTTATCCAGAAGGGATATTTATAAATAATATTTTTTTAAAAATTCATATTATTTTAAAAAGTGTTGAGGTTAGGTTTACAACATTTTTCAGAAAGTGTCCGGTAATTTTCCGGAAAAAATTGGAAAATCTGAAAAGTCAAAAATAATTTGTTTTCTTCTCAATGACAACCTTTTAGAAATCCGCATCAACGACACTTTGTCCTTTCCCTTCTCCCCTGAACAGGGCCTTCCTCAGGGCTCGCCGCTGTCTCCTCTATTGTATAATATTTACGCTCATTACATTTACAATCACAATCAAAAAGACGAACTTACGTTTGACAACTCTGGACAATACTTGCTACAATACGCTGACGATACTGCTTTGATTGTACATGACAAGACGACTAAAAACGCGACAAGTAAACTACAATTACTTACAAACAAAACTATGGAATGGTTCTACAAGTGGAGACTGACTCCTAATCCCACAAAAAACCAACTTCTTTTGCCAAACCACAAAATAGGACCAAACTCACCTACAATTACGGCTGACGGATACACGACTAGACCAAGTTACTTCGTTAAGTACTTAGGTATGACATTGGACTCAAAAATGAAATTTACTAAACACTTACGAAATATTAGGGTTAACATTACTAAAAGAGCAAAATACTTCAGAGGACTTACTTACAAACAAGCCGGAATTAGTACACATACAGCTACAAAAATTTATAAGTCCATCTGCAGACCTTTACTGGACTATGGTAACATAATACTAGCAAACGCAAACGACAAAACCAAAAAATACATTCAAACGACAGAACAAATCACCTTGAGACTAATTACAAAAATTCGGCACCCAGAAAATCCTCTTTTCAACCCATCTAATGACCTACTGTATGAACGGACTAACTTAATTAAAATAACGGACCGACATCAAAAAATACAAACAAAATGGAAAAACAAAAAAGACAACTGGACAATAATTAATGAGTTATGCCTCACCCGACAGACCCGAACCTCACGATACCTGACGCCAAACACAACTCTGATAGAACACTACCAAGACATACATTAATTCTAGTTATAAGTATTGTATTATTAAGATTGTACATACATAGAGATAGCTTATAAATAGTGTATAATTCGTTTTCTAATTAATTGTACAACAATCCAATATCAATTCAACTAAAGTTTAATGTACTTTTATTCATTTACCCCCGTTTGCACCGTCGTTTTGTAAGCCGAGCTTAATTTAAATGTGGGTCAGACTGTGACAGTACAGGTGAAAAAAGTCTCATTCTAAACCACATTTAACTTAAGCTATACTTAATTATCTCATTAGAATGCATGATAAGTTTGACAATAACAATGACAAGTTTGACAGTTGTTTTCAAAAATTTCCAAAAATGAAAATTTTCCAACCCGAAAATTACCGCTTTTACATCTCTGATCACCAAGTAACATCCCCAAATCCTTCACTTTTAAAGGTATTCTTGCAATTTGCAATCTATCTATATTATACTCTTTCTCACAAATCCTTCTACCAAGAAACCAATCCAATCCTTCACTTTGAAGGTACTCTTGCTATAAGGCAACTTATCTCTGATCCTGCTAAGGTCACACTCTACTCTGTTTACCTTACCTATTGCTCAAGAATCACTACGTGTAATTAAAGTGTAATATACGTGATACAATTGACAATAAGTGTCGTAATTCCTCAACCAAATTGGAGGGTCTCTAGTTTATAAAAAATGATTGGTAAGGCACTTTGAACCTCATCAATACATGCTTTATAGGAAATTATAATGCCATGGAACAGAACCCTCATCATTAAAATTATTTTGAACTTCTTCTCTAAGTTTATCCCTCATTTAAAGTTATTTGTAACCTCTAAACCATAAAGTTTTAAGATTGAACCAACCTCCAAATTGCAAGAAGATGATGAACAATTTGAAGCAAAATTTATTTGTCATATTTTTTTGAAAATCAAATTAGTCTTTATTTTATTATTATTTTGTATGTACTGTATAATTCTAAGCTAATTAATAAAGATTTCAAAGTTCTCTTAATTACATTTAAACTCTTCATTTGTTTTATCTCATTTAGTGACTTGATGGTTGGATGATGTGAAGAGAATAGCAGGAGGAAGTGGGTTTTACAAACGATTTTGTCCCTGACTGTTCTTATAAACTGTGTTTCTGGCAGTTCAAACTTTGACACCTGCTTTTCTCCCTGACTGTACTAAATTTTGTAGTGTTTTTTTAGGTTATCGGATAGGAAATTTAATAAGGATCCTAAAAATGTGCTCAAAACAGTCATTTTCATACTACAAGTAGATTTTACAGGCGATTTTGTCCCTGACTGTTCTTTCAAACTGTGTTTCTGGAAGTTCAAACTTTGACACCGCTTTTCTCGTTGACTATACAACATTTTTTGAGTTATTTTTTAGGTTCTCGGATAGGAAATTTAATGAGGATTCCAAAAATGTGCTTAAAACAATCATTTTCTTACTCCAAGTGGGTTTTACAAGCGATTTTGTCTCTGACTGTTCTTTAGAACTGTGTTTCTGGCAGTTCAAACTTTGACACCGCTTTTTTCCTTGACTGTACAAATTTTTTAAATATTTTTTTTAGGTTTACGGATAGGAAATTTAATGAGGATTCCAAAAATGTGCTTAAAACAATAACTTTCTTACTCCAAGTGGGTTTTACAAGCGATTTTGTCCCTGAGTGTTCTTTTAAACTGTGTTTCTGGAAGTTCAAACTTTGACACCGCTTTTCTCCCTGACTGTACTAAATTTTGTAGTGTTTTTTCAGGTTATCAGATAGAAAATTTAATAAGGATTCTAAAAATGTGCTCAAAACAGTCATTTTCATACTACAAGTAGATTTTACAGGCGATTTTGTCCCTGACTGTTCTTTCAAACTGTGTTTCTGGAAGTTCAAACTTTGACACCGCTTTTCTCGTTGACTATACAAGATTTTTTGTGTTTTTTTTAGGTTCTCGGATAGGAAATTTAATGAGGATTCCAAAAATGTGCTTAAAACAATCATTTTCTTACTCCAAGTGGGTTTTACAAGCGATTTTGTCTCTGACTGTTCTTTAGAACTGTGTTTCTGGCAGTTCAAACTTTGACACCGCTTTTCTTCCTGACTGTACTAATTTTTGTAGTGTTTTTTCAGGTTATCGGATAGGAAATTTAATAAGGATTCTAAAAATGTGCTCAAAACAGTCATTTTCATACTACAAGTAGATTTTACAGGCGATTTTGTCCCTGACTATGACTGTTCTTTCAAACTGTGTTTCTGGAAGTTCAAACTTTGACACCGCTTTTCTCGTTGACTATACAAGATTTTTTGTGTTTTTTTTTAGGTTCTCGGATAGGAAATTTAATGAGGATTCCAAAAATGTGCTTAAAACAATCATTTTCTTACTCCAAGTGTGTTTTACAAGCGATTTTGTCCCTGACTGTTCTTTCGAACTGTGTTTCTGGCAGTTCAAACTTTGACACCGCTTTTCTCCTTGACTATACCAAATTTTTTAGGGTTATTTTTAGGATCTCGGATAGGAAATTTAATGAGGATTTCAAAAATGTGCTTAAAACAGTCATTTTCTTACTACAAGTGGGTTTTACAGGCGATTTTGTCCCTAACTGTTTTTTCGAACTGTGTTTCTGGACAGTTCAAACTTTGACACCGCTTTTCTCCTTGACTATACAAAATTTTTTAGTGTTTTTTTTAGGATCTCGGATAGGAAATTTAATGAGGATTTCAAAAATGTGCTTAAAACAGTCATTTTCTTACTACAAGTGGGTTTTACAAGCGATTTTGTCCCTGACTGTTCTTTCGAACTGTGTTTCTGGAAGTTCAAACTTTGACACCGCTTTTCTCCTTGACTGTACAAGATTTTTTAGTGTTTTTTTTAGGTTCTTGGAATAGGAAATTTAATGAGGATTCCAAAAATGTGCTTAAAACAATCATTTTCTTACTGCAAGTGGGTTTTACAAGCGACTTTGTCCCTGACTGTTCTTTCGAACTGTGTTTCTGACAGTTCAACTTTGACACCGCTTTTCTCCTTGACTGTACAAGATTTTTTTGTGTTTTCTTTAGGTTCTCGGATAGGAAATTTAATGTGGATTCCAAAAATGTGCTTAAAACAATCATTTTCTTACTCCAAGTGGGTTTTACAAGCGATTTTGTCCCTGACTGTCCTTGAAACCGTGTTCAATTTCAGACCACAATTTTGTATGTACTGTATAATTCTAAGCTAATTAATAAAGATTTCAAAGTTCTCTTAATTACATTTAAGCTCTTCATTTGTTTTATCTCATTTAGTGACTTGATGGTTGGATGATGTGAAGAGAATAGCAGGAGGAAGATGGTACCACCTTTGTTCAGGAGTTAACAGAAAATGGTTGATAAAGAAGAAGAGCAGAAGAAGATTCAAAATTTGCCTAAGAAACAATCTTTAGTGAATCTGGTGTTACATATGAGGAATCTATAACCTACTTGACTCAATATTGATATTAGTGTATAGACTAACTCAAAAACTCATCTATAGTCACTTCCAAAAATTGATACTGAGACACATTTTTATCTTCCGTAATATTTATTTCCAAAGGGATACAGCACTATGGATCACTTGCAGACCATTCAAATATTAATAGAGAAGACAACAGAATACAACATACCATAGACTTTCATAAGGAATTCGACTCTATTGAGTCATGGGCGTTGGATGGAGCAAGGATTGATTCAAGATATTCTACCCTTCTTAAGAATATATATGGAAGCGCTACTTTTCTTGTAAAAATTACTGAAGACCGGACAACCGAAACAATTTTAATTAACAGGGGATCAGTTGGCCAGGGTGATCCTATTCCTATCCTATTTGCGCTTTGCAGATGACATAGTACTTATCAGTTCAGATATCCAGGAGCTTAAGAATATGCTAGAACAACTTAACAAAGCTGCAAATGAATTTATCAAAAACAAAAACAATGAGCAGTACCGAGGAAAACGCGGATATTGTTGATGAATATCTTGGTCATGTCATTAAAATGGTAAAAGAAAACCAAACAGCGGAGATAAAACGAAGAATCAAACTGACATGGATAGCATTTGGAAAACTGAGTCATATAGTTAAAAACCCTGATATCCCTAGAAACCTTAAACGAAAGATGAGGTGGATGGTTGGATGATGTGAAGAGAATAGCGGGAAGAAGATGGTACCATACAGCGAAAGACAGAACAGCATGGAAACAAATCATGGTTTAGGAAGTTTGTTCATTATCAAACGACAGAAAAATTTTTGGTGTTCTTTAATAACGGCTGATAAAGAAGAAGAAGAATATTTATGTTGGTATTACCATTGTATTACAAGTGTGGTGGTGTATTACTGCAAGCTCCGCTATCTTGATGTATAGTCAGAATTGTTTTTTCTTATTTTTACTTGCCAGTTAGATAGAAATGAGTTTTATAGTACTCTAGTTTTATACACAATTTATAAGTACATAGGATTATTATTGAGTGATAGTAAATAAATTACATTACACATGTAATGTATAAACAAACATCCGAATCTTTATCAGTTTGTTATTTACATGGATACTACGTATAAATTGCCTGTCACATTTTATAAATTCCCGTTAAGGGAAAATGAAAGAGGATAGGACGCATCTGGAGGAATTTCCACTCGGCCCGTTCCAGAATGTAGCAGAATACGTGGGGCCCATCTCCCGATTGGAGATATCCAAACGACGGAAGAGGAACGGCGCCAATCCGAGGCGCCAAAGAGGCGGCCCGGGCATTCTCTCATATTTTGCCAAAAGTCTCCACAACAATATCGTAAAATATTGCACCGAGCTGATATTTCCAAACACTGAAATGGAAATTTTTAAGGCCGCGTCATATTGATAAATTCACTTGTAAATCGGATGTTATCTCTAGATATAAAGCCACAAAACCACAATGTTGTTTATCGGAACCGGTAAACAAAATTCGGCAAGGATTAATGCAAATTCTACTGTAAAAAGTGTTCGTAATTATTTTAAATTAAAACAGAAGGTACAATAGATACTTATCGATAGACTACTCGCCGATACGGAGAGTATTTTTTATCCTTTTCCTAATGGCGTTTTAGTAAAATTTTTTTTTGAAACTGAATGTCTCGGTAACATGAAGAGCTAGACAGAAAATACACAACAAAAAATCACTTTAAATTTTTTTCTTTAAAGAATGGGTTTGGCTCGTTTTGTAGTATTTTTTATCCTTTTTCTAATGGCGTTTTAGTGAAATCTATAAGAGTTCAAATAAAAAAGTTTCAATCATTCAAAAATTGAAAAAATGTCGTTTTTGCAAAAAGCGCAATTTTGGCAATTTTTTATTTTGCTCCAGGAGGGTTTCAATGCACAGCAAAGGGCATATTTATATCAAAGAACCTTAAATTAAGTAAAATAAGTACAAAAAAAAATTAAATAATGGGTGAGTATTAGGGGTCTTTTTTACTACTTTTTGAAATTCAATATCTCGGTAACATGAAGAGCTAGAGGGGCCAGTTTTGGCTCATTTTTTAGTATAATCTATCCTTTTTCTAATGGCGTTTTAGTAAAATGTTTAAGAGTTCAAATAAAAAAGTTACAATCATTTTGAAAAAATGCCGTTTTTGCAAAAAGTGCAATTTTGGCAATTTTTTATTTTGCTCCAGGAGGGCACAGCAAAGGGCATATTAGGGGTCTTTTTTTAAATAAGTACTACTTTTTGAAATTCAATATCTCAGTAACATGAAGAGCTAGAGAGACCAGTTTTCGCTCATTTTGTAGTATTTTTTATCCTTTTTCTAATGGCGTTTTAGTAAAATATTTAAGAGTTCAAATAAAAAAGTTTCAATCATTCAAAAATTGAAAAAATGTAGTTTTTGCAAAAAGCGCAATTTTGGCAATTTTTTATTTTCCTCCAGGAAGGTTCTAATGCACAGCAAAGGGCATATTTATACCAAATAACCTTAAATTAAGTAAAATAAGTACGAAAAATAGCATTTTTTATTTTTCAAAAAATTGTAATAAATGAGTGAGTATTAGGGGTCTTTTTTTACTACTTTTTGAAATTCAATATCTCAGTAACATGAAGAGCTAGAGAGACCAGTTTTCGCTCATTTTGTAGTATTTTTTATCCTTTTTCTAATGGCGATTTAGTGAAATCTATAAGAGTTCAAATAAAAAAGTTACAATCATTCAAAAATTGAAAAAATGTAGTTTTTGCAAAAAGCGCAATTTTGGCAATTTTTTATTTTCCTCCAGGAAGGTTCTAATGCACAGCAAAGGGCATATTTATACCAAAGAACCTTAAACTAAGTAAAATACACAACAAAAAAATCACTTTAAAATTTTTTTCTTTAAAGAATGGGTGAATATTAGGGGTCTTTTTTTACTACTTTTTGAAATTCAATATCTCAGTAACATGAAGAGCTAGAGAGACCAGTTTTCGCTCATTTTGTAGTATTTTTTATCCTTTTTCTAATGGCGTTTTAGTAAAATCTTTAAGAGTTCAAATAAAAAAGTTACAATCATTCAAAAATTGAAAAAATGTCGTTTTTGCAAAAAGCGCAATTTTGGCAATTTTTTATTTGCTCCAGGAAGGTTCTAATGCACAGCAAAGGGCATATTTATACCAAATAACCTTAAATTAAGTAAAATAAGTACGAAAAATAGCATTTTTTATTTTTCAAAAAAATTGAAATAATGAGTGAGTGAGTATTAGGGGTCTTTTTTTCCTACTTTTTGAAATTCAATATCTCAGTAACATGAAGAGCTAGAGAGACCAGTTTTCGCTCATTTTGTAGTATTTTTTATCCTTTTTCTAATGGCGTTTTAGTGAAATCTATAAGAGTTCAAATAAAAAAGTTACAATCATTCAAAAATTGAAAAAATGTCGTTTTTGCAAAAAGTGCAATTTTGGCAATTTTTTATTTTGCTCCAGGAGGGTTTCAATGCACAGCAAAGGGCATATTTATACCAAATAACCTTAAATTAAGTAAAATAAGTACAAAAAATAGCATTTTTCATTTTTCAAAAAAATTTAAATAATGAGTGAGTATTAGGGGTCTTTTTTTACTACTTTTTGAAATTCAATATCTCAGTAACATGAAGAGCTAGAGAGACCAGTTTTCGCTCATTTTGTAGTATTTTTTATCCTTTTTCTAATGGCGTTTTAGTGAAATCTATAAGAGTTCAAATAAAAAAGTTACAATCATTCAAAAATTGCAATAATGCCTTTTTGCAAAAAGCGCAATTTTTTTTTCTCCACTAGGGTTCCAATGCACAAATAAAGAAATAAAGAGCTTTTTTGCTTAAAATTACTCAAAGATTCACCCCTTAAACTTTTTACGTTAATACACACCCTGTATATTAATTGAACATTAATTGAAACTTTTCCTTGTTCCGAAACGTAAGTCAAAATCTAATATTTTGATACCAACTGTCAATGAAGATGACTTTTTACAGTCAAGATTAACTGTAATTGGTCTATTTCATACCTCACAGTTAGGGTTATACTGAAATTCCCTATCCGTTCATCCAGTGACAATTATCTACTTATCCCTTATCAAAACTGTCTAGGAATTAACCCTGTAGGAGTAAAAAGACTTATTTTTTCATTCTCAAGGCAAACATTTGTACTACTCGTAAATAATTTGATTTTAATAGTAAACTTAATTTTGTGTGAAGAATATAAAGATATATTGAGGGGATTTTTCAACAGTTTTCCGATTGACCCTTGTCCAAATCAAACTAACCCTAAAACTCAATTGAAAACCTCAAATTCAACATCTCATCGAGAAAGAGAAGAGGAACACATGGCCTCATATATCAGCGTTAGGACATTATAGATATGAATGGGCGCTCTCTCAATGGGGGGGCGAACCAGAAATCTAGAAGAGCATCGAATAAATCGTTCGAACAATCCGAACGAAACTTGATTAAATCGCATATTAGTTAATGCGGCAGTAGTTTTTGGGGCTTTGAAGATTTATATTTCCACCCTCGATAGAGGGGTAAACATGCTTAACTTTACCGAAAATCATTTTTATGAATTTGTTTCTGTCGGCTGGATAAATGTACGTGTTCGCTTTAAGTAATTTTATTCAAAATTGTTGATTATTCCTACTTTGTTTTCTTATTTTTCTGGTTTTTTGAATATTTTGAAATCTCATATTCGCCTTGAATACTGTATTTATGTATTGAATTCTGCAGCTTCAATGAATACTAATAGTCAGTCTCTGATTTTAACCTCACTTTACTTTTCGTTTTTATCTGTTGGCAGTTGGCATTACGCAAAACGGCAAGTTTGATCAAATAAGTTGGATGAAAATAGAACCTGTCCTATTTGGTGAAAAATTTGAAGGTAAATTTGTTGCTAGTTGGGTCTTCTGTGACTCACCACACAAAAAAATTGTTAATCTAGTTAGGTTTGTTGGGAAAATAAAAGAATTTTGCACTATTTTCAACTAAGTTTAACATCAATTTCCTCTTCAATCCTTCCCTCGATTTTGATCATCATTATCATGAATTGTAGCTTGATTTTTCATGAATACATTTGTCTATTATGATTTTTAAATGGTTTGTCTTTTTGTCATATACAGGGACGAAAAGGAAGTAAGGAATGCTCTTTGAGACACCCTGTGGAGAGAACAACTGAAAATTGAAAACACTTTATAACATCAAATTGTAGCCCGTTATTTTCTGAACATTTCCCTTTTTTGTTCTCTCTGATATCTCAATTATTAGAGAAAATACAAGGTTTCGAAGAAAATGTGGATATTAATCGTATTTTTCCACACCTGTTTTAGAGGTAATCTATTGCCATGGTTTCCTAATCAAATTTGCTATACGTCATTGGTTCTTGTCAAGCGAAAGTCAAGAACATTCATCATTTTGATTGGAGACAAACGGGAGAGTATGTGAGGAGACGAGGTCAAGGAAGAAAACGGTCAACCAGGGCTAGAGATGCCAGATTCATAGTCTTGCAAACATTATTGAATCAGTACCGCAACTAAGAAGCGAACTGGAAGAAGTACGTGGAAGAAGAACAAGTGCTCGGACCATTAGCAGGCTTAAAGAAGTTGGTTAGAAGGAACTCCAGCGACGTCATCGTGTGGCCAGACTAGGCTTTGCTAGGGAGCACGAAAATTGGGAAAATGATCAGTGGGTCAAATGTTTTGTTCACAGATGAGTCGATTTTGTGTTAATTCCATCGACGACAGGGAAAGGTTATATCGACGCCGATGAGAACGAGATGAACAATTGAATTTTACTCCCACTGTCTCCTATGGTGGAGGCTCAGTGATGGTCTGGGTTGGAATAAGCTTAGGGGCACGAACAGAGTGGGTGGTTGTTAATGGAATGGAGCTTTAAATGCAGATGGATACATTGGCCGGCATGTTCTCCAGACATTAATCCGATTGAACATGTCTGGGACATGTTAGGTAGACGATTAAGGTCCATCCTAAGCGAATCTGAACCGACAGTACTGCACCTTGCGGTACTCCTGCTTCCATTTCCCTATAACTTGAATAGACGCTGTCGATTTTGACTCGAAAGCGATGAGCTGAGAGAAAAAATCTAATTAGTTTTACCAGGCCGACTGAAAAGCCGGCATCCAGCATCTTGATTAGAAGTCCTCTGTGCCAAACCCTGTCGAACGCCTTGGAGACGTCTAGCAGCACGGCTCCTGTCGCTTCTTTCCTGTTGAACCCTTCCGTGATGTACTCGGTCATCCTCAGGACTTGGAGTTCCGTTGATAGTGTCCTCCGGAATCCAAATTGCTCGTTGGGGATGACGTGCAGGTTCTCTTCTTGCTCCTTTAGCCTCCTGAGGATGATAACTTCTGCCACTTTTCCCAGGAGGCTGATGGCCCATAATTCTGGGGGAACAGCGGGTCCTTTTGTGGTTTCGGAAACAGGATAACATCAGCTCTCTTCCATTCAGCAGGAAAGTGCCTCAGTCGAAGTATTGCGTTAACAATATTCAACAGGGCAGCTAGAAGTTTTCTGAGCGCAATGTTTCCTATCACGTCCCATCCTGGTGCCTTTCTGATGTTGAGGCGCCGCAGGATTTCCTGTAGCTCCTTTGACGTTTGTAGCAGGGTATTGATTCGTCTGGCATGTCTGTTCACGATGTTTTCTTCAAATTGTCTCTCTAATGTGTCGGCAAAGGCTTCTGCTTTGTCCCTCTTCTCGTAGACAATGCCGTTGTTGCCGTGAATGGCTGGAATCGGCTTTCTCTTTTGTCGCAGCGCTCTGCATGTTTTCCACATGATTCTGTCCTCGGGATTTAGGCTTTCTAGGTGTTCCTGCCATTGGTTTGCTCTATGGTCGTCCAGTGCAGCTTTAACTCGCCGGTTAAGCTGGTTGAGCCTGTTCTTGTCCTCATGGCGGTTCTTTTGGCGCGTCTTCTGTCCCTGATTAACTGTTTGGTTTCCTCCGGAAGACCTAAAACATAATAAGGGATATAAGGTTTTGTGGTTACCTTGGTACTCGATACTAGCGCCTGTCTGATGTCCTGGACTAGAGATCGGACTGCGTCGTCGATTCCTGCTGCTGTTTCCAGTCTGGGGATGGGTGTTGCATCGCTCTGCAGAAGTATTCGGTACTGTTCCCAGTCGGTGCTTCTGCAGGTGATTGTGTCCGGCGTCCTGGCTCCTGTCGTTTAGGACCACCATCTCCTGCTCCATGGCGAGATTCCTGATTATTGCGAGTTAACCATGGTGTACCGCAGGGAACTGTTCTGGGACCCATATTGTTTTTAGTTTATATTAATGATATTGTCAACGTTGTGAATGTATCTAGAATAGAGTTATTTGCTGATGATACTATGTTGTATGTAGGCGGTGAAAATGTGCAGGATTTGGAACGCAGTTTAAACATACATACAGTATTTTAACATCAACTTGTTGTGTTGTGTTTCTTTTTGTGCTTGTTATTCAAATTAATTTTAGTATTTTTGTAGCCATTATGCTAAATAAACACTATTATTATTTTTAATAAATTATTTGGTAATTGGTATTTCAAATACTTTTACCGAATATTTTGCCCAGCTCTGCTGAGTCTTCTGTCACAAAACCCACAAAAGGGTAAAACCCCCCAATACCGTTGCCCTGGAATATTAAATATGATAACATTCAATTAGCTAACAAGGGGGTTTCAACACAAAAGACAGATAAAAATAACATTCTTTTATCTGGGCTGAGAGTATCCAGCGGGCTTCTTATTTGGAAGTAAACAAATCCTTAAAAGCTCGGCGTCAGTTCCATTTCGGCAAAACGTTGCCAAAGTTTTTTGTCTGCGGCCCGGGATTGTTGCAATTCCCTGTTTTTGTAATACTGCACCTTGCGGTACTCCTGCTTCCATTTCCCTATAACTTGAATAGACGCTGTCGATTTTGACTCGAAAGCGATGAGCTGAGAGAAAAAATCTAATTAGTTTTACCAGGCCGACTGAAAAGCCAGCATCCAGCATCTTGATTAGAAGTCCTCTGTGCCAAACCCTGTCGAAGGCATTGGAGACGTCTAGCAGCACGGCTCCTGTCGCTTCTTTCCTGTTGAACCCTTCCGTGATGTACTCGGTCATCCTCAGGACTTGGAGTTCCGTTGATAGTGTCCTCCGGAATCCAAATTGCTCGTTGGGAATGACGTTCAGGTTCTCTTCTTGCTTTTTTAGCCTCCTGAGGATGATAACTTCTGCCACTTTTCCCAGGAGGCTGATGGGTCCATAATTCTGGGGGAACAGCGGGTCCTTTTGCGGTTTCGGAAACAGGATAACATCGGCTCTCTTCCATTCAGCAGGAAAGTGCCGCAGTCGAAGTATTGCGTTAACAATATTCAACAGGGCAGCTAGAAGTATTCTGAGCGCAATGTTTCCTATCACGTCTCATCTTGGTGCCTTTCTGATGTGGAGGCGCCGCAGGATTTCCTGTAGCTCCTCTGACGTTCGTAGCAGGGTGTTGATTCGTCTGGCACGTCTGTTCACGATGTTTTCTTCAAATTGTCTCTCTAATGTGTCGGCAAAGGCTTCTGCTTTGTCCCTCTTCTCGTAGACAATCCCGTTGTTGCCGTGAATGGCTGGAATCGGCTTTCTCTTTTGTCGCAGCGCTCTGCATGTTTTCCACATGATTCTGTCCTCGAGATTTAGGCTTTCTAGGTGTTCCTGCCATTGGTATGCTCTATGGTCGTCCAGTGCAGCTTTAACTCGCCGGTTAAGCTGGTTGAGCCTGTTCTTGTCCTCATGGCGGTTCTTTTGGCGTCTTCTGTCCCTGATTAACTGTTTGGTTTCCTCCGGAAGACCTAAAACATAATAAGGGATATAAGGTTTTGTGGTTACCTTGGTACTCGATATTAGCCCCTGTCTGATGTCCTGGACTAGAGATCGGACTGCGTCGTCGATTCCTGCTGCTGTTTCCAGTCTGGGGATGGGTGGTGCATCGTTCTGCAGAAGTATTCGGTACTGTTCCCAGTCGGTGCTTCTGCAGGTGATTGTGTCCGGCGTCCTGGCTCCTGTCCACAGTGTTAGCAGAATCAGGTTGTAGTCGGATGATCCTTCGTTTAGGACCATCATCTCCTGCTCTATGGCGAGATTCCTGATTATTGCGAGTTAACCATGGTGTACCGCAGGGAACTGTTCTGGGACCCAGAGTTATTTGCTGATGATACTATGTTGTATGTAGGCGGTGAAAATACATACAGTATTTTAACATCAACTTGTTGTGTTGTGTTTCTTTTTGTGCTTGTTATTCAAATTAACTTTAGTATTTTTGTAGCCATTATGCTAAATAAACACTATTATTATTATTTATAAATTATTTGGTAATTGGTATTTCAAATACTTTTACCGAATATTTTGCCCAGCTCTGCTGAGTCTTCTGTCACAAAACCCACAGAAGGGTAAAACCCCCCAATACCGTTGCCCTGGAATATTAAATATGATAACATTCAATTAGCTAACAAGGGGGTTTCAACACAAAAGACAGATAAAAATAACATTCTTTTATCTGGGCTGAGAGTATCCAGCGGGCTTCTATTTGGAAGTAAACAAATCCTTAAAAGCTCGGCGTCAGTTCCATTTCGGCAAAACGTTGCCAAAGTTTTTTGTCTGCGGCCCGGGATTGTTGCAATTCCCTGTTTTTGTAACGGGAACGGTTGGGAGAGGGCGCCCGGCGTCACTTCTGGCGTCGCTTTTATGGACGCCGTCGTCGCCGAAATGCGAGCCAAAAGTCTCCAAAGATAACAAAATGCCGTACTTTTGTTTTTATTATAGTAGTAATGCGATGGATAATACAGTCTAGGAGTTTTTTTGTTGTTAACAGAGTAAATGTAGTAAAGAAATAAGAATTTTTTTAGAAAATGTAAAAGGTACTAGGACTTTAAAGTGTGCGGAAGAAATACTACCACAATTTTATAAAATATTTCAAAAAAAAAGTTCACAAACAGTAACAACATTTTTATTTAATCAGATTTTTGCTACACCACTGGTTACTTGTTTCCTTGCCTAAAACGATATGTACCGGACGCAAATGATAAAATATGACTCAACAAGCATCGTAAGCTTATGTAAATGTCATCCACTGTAGAGAAGTCCGAAAACTTTAATTTGAATAGATTCCTTGAATCATCCGATTCCGTGAAATCGTTTCCATTATGTGGTAATAGAAACGAATATCAAAAAAATGCAATGTATTTTTTTGTTACTTAATTTTTGAGGCACAATTAAAATTATGTGGTAATTGAAATCATTTATTAAATTGACAAACATATTTAATAACGTTTTTGACATTGCTGAACTTAGACTGTGACGATTTCCTAAAATACCGAATACTAGACATTATTAATATACTATTAATACAATTTTAATGACATTTGAGCTTCAAAGTTGAATAAAAACTAACACGGCTTACCATACAAATATTATAAAGCCTATTAAAGAAATAATATTTGATTAATTTGAACATATACCTATTATGTTAAATGAATTAACGAAATTCGATTTTTTTTCTCGTGAGTACAAATTCCTAACCTCACAAATAGTTAAAATCGAAAATTTCCGGAAAGTTTCCTCTCTCAGAAACTCTACAAAATTCACCAGATTAAAAGAAGAAGAATTAATATGAGTGAAAAAAAGACGAAGAAGAAAAATAAATTACAAATACTGTGTTTCCGACAGGTTAAATTTTAACACCGCTTTTTTCCCTGACTGTACCAAATTTTGTAGTGTTCCTTTTCAGGTTATTGGATAGAAAATTTAATGAGGATTCCAAAAATGTGCTCAAAACAGCCATTTTCTTACTCCAAGTGAATTTATAGGCAATTTTGTTTTTGACTGTTTTTTAAAACTGTGTTTCTGAAAGTTCAAAGTTTGACACCGCTTTTCTCCCTGACTGTACCAAATTTTGTAGTGTTTTTTATATTATTGAATAGGGAATTTAATGAGGATTCCAAAAATGTGCTTAAAATAGTAATTTTCTCACTATAAGTAAGTTTTACAGGGGATTTTGTCCATGACTGTCTTTTCAAACTGTGTTTCTGAGGGTTCAAATTTTGACACCACTTTTCTCTTTGACTGTACAAAATTTTGTAGCGTTTTTTAGGTTATTGGATAAGGAATTCAATAAGGAATTCAAAGTTGTGCTTAAAACAGTCATTTTCTCACTCCAAGTGGGTTTTACAGGCAATTTTGTTCCTGACTGTCCTTTCAAAATTTATTTCTTGCAGTTCAAATTTTGACACCGCTTTTCTCCCTGACTCTACCAAATTTTGTAGTTTTTTTCAGTTTATTGAATAGGAAATTTAATGAGAATTTCAAAAATGTGCTTAAAACAGTAATTTTCTCACTCCAAGTGGGTTTTACAAGCAATTTTGGCCCTGACTGTCCTTTCAAGTTGTACTTCTGTCAATTCACATTTTGACACCGCTTTTCTCCCTGACTACCAAATTTTGTAGTGTTTTTTCAGGTTATTGAATAGGAAATTTAATGACAATTCCAATAATGTGCTTAAAACAGTCATTTTCTCACTCCAAGTGGGTTTTACACGCAATTTTGTCCCTGACTGTCTTTTCAAATTGTATTTCTGGCAGTTCAAATTTTGACACCACTTTTCTCTCTGACTCTACTAAATTTTGTAGTGTTTTTTCAGGTTATTGAATAGGAAATTTAATTAG
Organism: Ips nitidus; assembly: GCA_018691245.2. Classification (NCBI taxonomy): domain Eukaryota; kingdom Metazoa; phylum Arthropoda; class Insecta; order Coleoptera; family Curculionidae; genus Ips; species Ips nitidus. The sequence continues at coordinate 6,404,903 of CM042798.1, forward strand.
AATTCTAAAAATCTGCTTAAAACAGTCATTTTCTCACTCCAAGTGGGTTTTACAAGCAAATTTTGTCCCTGACTCCTTTCAAATTTTATTTCCGGCAATTCAAATTTTGACACCGCTTTTCTTCCTGACTGTACCAAATTTTGTAGTGTTTTTTCAGGTTATTGAATAGGAAATTTAATGAAAATTCAAAAAATGTGCTTAAAACCGTCATTTTCTCACTGCAAGTGGGTTTTACAGGCAATTTTGTACTTGACTGTCCTTTCAAAATGTATTTCTGGCAGTTCAAACTTTGACACCGCTTTTCTCCCTGACTGTACTAATTTTTTTTTAGTGTTTTTTCAGGTTATTGAGTAGGAAATTTAATGAGAATTCCAAAAATGTGCTTAAAACAGTCATTTTCTCACTCTAAGTAAGTTTTACAGGCATTCTTTTCCCCGACTGTCCTTTCAAATTGTATTTCTGGCAGTTCTAACTTTGACACCACTTTTCTTCCTGACTGTACCAAATTTTGTAGTATTTTTTCAAGTTATTGGATACGAAATTCAATAAGGATTCCAGAAATGTGCTTAAAACAGTCATTTACTCACTCCAAATGGATTTTACAGGGGATTCTGTTAGCGTGAACTTATTCATAAATGTTCAGCCATAAAATGTTTCACTTCCATCCGCACCAATAAGAGCCTGTGAGTGTACCCAACATGTGTCCCCAGTGGATACCCAACAAGTTCCAATACTTTATTGTAGAGGTTTTTGAAGTACCTTCAAAAAAAAATAAATAAAACAAAATTCTATGCAACTTAACTTGAGATGTTGCAGGCTGTAGAATCGTTTTTCTAATATTCTCAGATGGGTTCGTTATTTCCTAAGAAACCCTCAGAAGTACCAAGACTTTATTGTCGCGGTCAATTTTAAGCAACCAAAATAGGTATAAGACAGTTTTAATTATACCTATAAGGACCACGATACTTTGGAATTAGTTTTTTAGCAACTTCCACAGTGGTATTATCCACATTTGACACCATAACATAGGTACTCACCTTCTTTATATTTATATGGTTCTTTGTGTCGTTGGTCATAACGTTCTTTAGCTCTAACCTGGGACTCGACTCACTCACAAGCTTGTTTTCTAAGCTCAGTTAAGTTTGGTCTTCTAGATTCAGATTCAGGTAAATTTTCATCTTCCATTAAAACTTATAATTATCAGGGATTGAACTTTTCTGTTCACAACCAAAAAGTAATTTTGAAGGAGTTTCTCCTGTAGTTTTAGTGCACATATTACTGAAAAAAAATGTTTTCTTCTGTTAATAAACAATCCCAATCTAAAGTTCGTTCCGTATGATTTTTCAGAGTATGTAAAGCCAGCCAATTGTTATCTGTTCGCTGACGACACAACCGTTATGTCTAGCGGGGCTACACTCTCGGAGCTGTTGTTTCGTTCTGGGGAGTCTGGTTTTCTAATAATAAATTAGTCTTAAATCACATTAAAACTCAAGAGTTGATTCTCTCTACTTCGGATAACGTGTCTAAGGATAATACCGTCACTTTGTTGGGAGTGACTATTGATGATCGTCTGAGTTGGAATGCGCATATTGACTGCCTTTCCAATAAACTTGCCACTGTCATATTTATGTTGCGACATCTGAGAGACACATTAGAACTAAAAGTCCTAAGAACGGCATATTTTGCATTGTTTCACTCGAAAATTCAGTATGGTATAGCAGTTTGGGGTGGCTCTGATCATTCTATTCGAATCTTCCGGCTCTAAAAGCGAGCGATCCGAACCATGTTGAGGACCTAGAGATTCTTGTAGACAGAATTTTAAAGATTTGAAAATCTTAACATTTCCATCGGCATGTTGGGCTGCATAAATGAAATTCATAAGAGTAAATCGCTTTACACCATGCACTCTCAAGTGCATTCGTTTAACACCAGAAACGCTAATTTGTTGCGTTTACCTCGCAGGCGACTTCAAGTCTCTGCTAAAAATTGTCCTTATTTACGGTTTTATAATTGGCTTCCTGATTGCATCAGGACACTGGAGGTTTATGCTTTTGAGAGGGCGGTCAAGCAGGTTTTTATTGACGCTTCTTTTTATACCGAGGAGGAGGAGGCGGAGGAGGATGAGGAGGATTTTAATTATGTTTTTTAAAAGTGAGCGTCAGTTTTGTATGTTATTTTATATTTGTATATACATGTATAAGTTTTATCTGTTAGTGTTTTGTTATATTGTAGATTGTTGGAATTATTTACTTGAGTTAAGATGACTTGCTGCGCATACATTTCATGTATACAGGGTGGTCCAGTTTTAAATGTCAATAATTCACCAATCGATAGCTCATCAAAAAATAAGTTGACATGCATTATGTCATTTTCCTGAAAAACGTTTCCTAAGGAAGACACAAACCTCCAAAGTTATATATTAGCTTGTCTGTAATGTTATTCAAAATTGACAAAAATGTCTAATTGGGTTATTGTGTTTTTTACTTTAAAATGGTTCAAAAGGATTCAAATCTGGTCATCTGTGAGGTATACGAGTTCATTTTTGACACTGAATATTAGTCAATAGTCAAAAAACAGGATTTTTGGACTAATGTTTACTGGCGTTCAATTTTTTTGACTATAGGTAGTGTACAACTGATCATTCAATTCAAACTTTTTTTTTTAATTTAATTAAACATTTTGAACTAATTTAATTCAAAAAATTAGCGTTTAAGACTAATATCGTAGAATTTTTAATGACAAATTTGTTTACTTTCATCAATGAAGAGTCTGAAACTTTACTTTTACTATAAAAATAGTTTAAAATTTGATTTTTCACTCTTAAATCACAGTGAAGCGTTTAGAAGTCAATTTAATACTGACAAAGCGTGAAATGGCATGTTTAAGCCTATGGAAAATGTTAAAATGATTTTTTAAGTCGGCTATGTCAAAAACTTGGTGAAGATAACCCTAATAGGTACTTGATTTTCCAAGCTGAAAGCAGTTTTAAAGCCCTAAAAATAGCCCAGAGTTCTAAGAAAATAAAAAAATAAAGAATCTAATGTCAATATTCTGTATTTAAAACTATTTTCAAGACTAAAATATTGAAATGTATTTTCAAATTATGAAAACTTACTTTAAGTGCAATTTTTAAGCTTTTTATGTCACTTTTCATTGGTTCAGAGTCACTTTTTGGTGTCCAAGTCAATTTTCAAGGTTGAAATGTGTGAATTTGTAGTCAAAAATTCTAGATAAAGTAGTTTTTCATGGCTACAAGTCAATTTTCACTACTAAAGTTTTTCAACTTATCTGAAAACTATAACGACCGACTACAAACACAGTTTTTAAGCCTCTCAAGTAAATTTTCATAGTTTCCAAGTCAATTGCCAAAGCTAAAGTCTTTCAATTTGTCTGAAAACTGGTTACAAAGACAATTTTTAAGCCTCTCAAGTCAATTTTTACCGTTTCAAAGTAAATTTACTGGTTTCTAAGTCAATTTTCAAAACTAAAGTCTTTCAATTTGTCTGAAAACTATGAAAACTATCTACAAAGACGTTTTTTAAGCTTCGTAAGTCAATTTTCACTGTTTTCAAGAAAATTTTTAAGTTGGGTTGGGTTTGTTTTGAACGTAATAACTCAATTATCTCGTAAACAAAGTTTAAAATCAGAATTTTATAAGAGATACTTACTTATTTTGTCAAATTGAACAAGTAAAAAAATATTTTTGAAAAATATACAGTGACGTAAAGAATAAAGCAGAAAAATGGAAACCATCTTTCTGTATTTACACCACTGGACAGTTTCGACAAATGTCATTAACATCACATAATGAGAATTAATTGCACATATATTTGTTCTAAATTTGATTAAAATATTGCTCCAGCGGTCTGACAGTTATGACAAGAAACCGATTTTTTGAACTAAACATTTATGGACTGTATTTTCACCTTGGGAAGCATTTTTCAGGAAAATGACATAATGTATGTTAACTTATTTTTTGATGGGCTATCGAATGGTGAATTATTGACATTTAAAACTGGATCACCCTGTATTGTGGTTAAATAAACAAATCTAAATCTATGTAATTTAGACAAAACTGGAGTTAGAGTTCTATTTACCCTTTCAATTTGACCGTGTGTCACTTATAAAAGTTCATTGCAGCATTTCTCCATACTTTAATTATAGAATTTGTTGTTTAGCAACCCCTCAATCAAAGTTACTTAATAGAAATCTGACAAGAGAGTCGAACAATCGAACAAAATTGTAAATTATACACGTCATGTGACCGTAGATAAAAATCAGTGGGAGCAATTTCAGATATTGGCCCCTCTGTCGTTGCATCGCCGAATTGTAATCTGACAAATTTGAGTGATGATAAGAACGTCCTCCCTCTTAGCTAAATTGATGCGTTTTCCTCGAAAACTTTTCTCCATCCGAAACGATTATGACGTAACGAAACGGCTTTTTCTTTATGAATTATTTATGGTCTTGGACCCGGATTGATCGGCTCAATGGGGCTTGTGTAAGCACTAGTAATTAACTACATATCTGTAGTATTGCCTGGAGATGGTGAATGCACCCTTTGGGATAACAAACTGTATGGTAAAATATCAAATAACTTGTTAGAAAACCAATTAGCAATTATCGCTCCATGTTCCCTATTAATAAAGCAAACGCGTTTGAGTGTCGTTGGGAGACTGGAGGGTGGAACGTCAACGAGAGAAACCTATTATTTACAATAATGTTTCTCGCTAACGACGTCATAATTATTATTAGTCGAGTTGTTAATCTAATAAACCCTGCCCTTGTAATCGATGTTGGGTCCACCCTTCATCATGCGGGAAAAAGCAACCAAGACTACGTTCTAGTATTCGTTTTTGTCACGATAAGAAATATTTAGGCTAAACAAAATTATATCCCTCCAAAAGTAGTCAAGAAAAAATTTTCTTCTGATTCTGTGACAAAAATGCGCAAATTTGCGATTCCTGTACCAATTGACCTGAATAAATTTGTACCTCACACTGTTATAAATAATAACAAAAATAAATTAACAGACAACTAACCATCACATCACATTTCTGACATAACTGAAAACTGCCATCCATTAAAAACAGTCTGGAAATCATTTTTTACTACTAAAAATAGTCTAAAAGTTGACGAAATGACTTTACTAACACCAAAGAGAGTTGAAAGTCTATTTTCCTTCAACTTCAATTGTTGTTGTGTACAACTTAATTTTCTGGATTAAAACAAGTCTAGAATTTAATCAAACATTGACAACAAATTCAATTCTAAAAATTTGTGTTCAAGACTAGTATCGTAGCATTTAGTGCCAAAATTCTTTACTTTCATCACTGAAGAGTCTGAAACTTAACTTCTACTATTATAAAAAAAAATTTAGTCTTAAAGCACTAAAAACAGTCCGAATTTCTTAGAAATGCTCCAATTTTTTGCACCGATGAGCATAGAAGTCAATTTACTAGTGAAGAAGCTTGAAATGACATTTTCAAGACTATGGACAGTGTACAAACAAGTTTTCAGGCCTGATAAGTCAAAAACTTTGTGAAGATCATGATGAGATTTAAAACTCGTAATTTTTTTGGCTGGAAACAGTCTTAGTACACTAAAAATAGTAGATTTTTAAGAAATTTGAACACTTTAACACTGAAGTGTCCTGAAGTCAATTTAATAGTGAGAAAGCTTGAAATGGCATTTTTAAGCCTATAAAGCATGTAAAAATAATTTTTTCCTACTCGGGTGCAATAAAGTTACTTTTTCGCACTCATTTTACTTAAAAAAAAACCATTTAAATCAAAAAACCATAACTGTATATGTAATTTATCAGTTAAGAATACACTTTTAATCATCTTTGCAAACAGAGGCTTTCATTTTAGTAATTTTACTATAAATTTTCGTTCCATTTAATGAAAAATTATACTCGTAGGAAAAATTTTGTACCTAAAACATGCGGAAAGCGTCTTTTCCGCCCTTTAACTGCTTACTCCGCTTTTCGTCGTTCGGGCAACTGCAGTCTCGTGCGGGAAAGTACCACTTTCCGAACTTGTTAGGTCAGCTTACCAGTTTAGCAATTCTTTACGGACATTTTTGCTTTCTTTCAAATTTGTCGTAACTTTCACCGTTTCTCACTCTCATCAGTTAAAATTTGAGCACCCTGTAACTCCGTTATTTTTAGAACCACCATACTTTTCTTGCACACCCTTTATACTGGAAGCAAAAACGGTCCTGAAAACGGTGTTGGATTAAAGAGTTGATTAGGAATTTTCGCTCTCTTGCAATTTTTTTGTAACTTTTACCGTTTTCAAGTTATTTATAAAAAACTGGTTTAATGCAACAGATTATTAAATCAGTTGAAATTGTGGTCTGAAATTTGAACACGGTTTCAAGGACAGTCAGGGACAAAATCGCTTGTAAAATCCACTTGGAGTAAGAAAATGATTGTTTTAAGCATATTTTTGGAATCCTCATTAAATTTCCTATTCGAAAACCTAAAGAAAACATTAAAAAATCTTGTACAGTCAAGGAGAAAAGCGGTGTCAAAGTTTGAACTGTCAGAAACACAGTTCGAAAAAACAGTTAGGGACAAAATCGCCTGTAAAACCCACTTGTAGTAATAAAAATACTTTTCTGAGCACATTTTTGGAATCCTCATTAAATTTCCTATCCGAGATCCTAAAAATAACCCAAAAAAATTTTGCATAGTCAAGGAGAAAAGCGGTGTCAATGTTTGAACTGCCAGAAACACAGTTCGAAAGAACAGTCAGGGACAAAATCGCCTGTAAAACCCACTTGTAGTAAGAAAATGACTGTTTTAAGCACATTTTTGGAATCCTCATTAAATTTCCTATTCGAAAACCTAAAGAAAAAAAAATAAAAATTTGTACAGTCAACGAGAAAAGCGGTGTCAAAGTGTGAACTGTCAGAAACACAGTTCGAAAAAACAGTTAGCGACAAAATCGCCTGTAAAACCCACTTGTAGTAAGAAAATGACTGTTTTAAGCACATTTTTGGAATCCTCATTAAATTTCCTATCCGAGAACCTAAATAAAAAAAAAGAAAAATTTGTACAGTCAACGAGAAAAGCGGTGTCAAAGTGTGAACTTCCAGAAACACAATTTAAAAGAACAGTCAGCGACAAAATCGCTTGTAAAATCCACTTGGAGTAAGAAAATGATTGTTTTAAGCATATTTTTGGAATCCTCATTAAATTTCCTATCCGTAAACCTAAAAAAAACATTAAAAAAAGTCTTGTACCGTCAAGGAGAAAAGCGGTGTCAAAGTTTGAACTTCCAGAAACACAGTTCGAAAGAACAGTCAGGGACAAAATCGCCTGTAAAACCCACTTGTAGTAAGAAAATGACTGTTTTAAGCACATTTTTGAAATCCTCATTAAATTTCCTATTCGAAAACCTAAAGAAAACACTAAAAAATCTTGTACAGTCAAGGAGAAAAGCGGTGTCAAAGTTTGAACTGTCAGAAACACAGTTCGAAACAACAGTCAGGGACAAAATCGCTTGTAAAACCCACTTGGAGTAAGAAAATGATTGCCCTAAGCATATTTTTGGAATCCTCATTAAATTTCCTATCCGTAAACCTAAAAACCAAAACATTTAAAAAATTTGTACAGTCAAGGAAAAAAGCGGTGTCAAAGTTTGAACTGCCAGAAACACAGTTCTAAAGAACAGTCAGGGACAAAATCGCCTGTAAAACCCACTTGTAGTAAGAAAATGACTGTTTTAAGCACATTTTTGAAATCCTCATTAAATTTCCAATTCGAGATCCTAAAAATAACACTAACAAATTTTGTATAGTCTAGGAGAAAAGGGGTGTCAAAGTTTGAACTGCCAAAAACACAGTTTGAAAGAACAGTCAGGGACAAAATCGCCTGTAAAACACACTTGTAGTAAGAAAATTACTGTTTTAAGCACATTTTTGAAATCCTCATTAAATTTCCAATTCGAGATCCTAAAAATAACACTAACAAAATTTGTACAGTTAAGGAGAAAAGCGGTGTCAAAGTTTGAACTTCCAGAAACCCAGTTTAAAAGAACAGTCAGGGACAAAATCGCTTGTAAAACCCACTTGGAGTAAGAAAATGACTGTTTTAAGCACATTTTTGGAATCCTCATTAAATTTCCTATCCGAGAACCTGAAAAAAAACTACAAAATTTGGTACAATCAGGCAGAAAAGCGGTGTCATAATTTGAACTGCCAGAAACACAGTACTTGTAATTTATCAGGAATTTGCTGGTTGAATTTTCCAGGTAAAGTAAAATAATAACTGAGATATTGATTGAGATAAAAAGTAAGCATTTATTTACAATTTATTGACAAATAAAAAAAAAAGCGTGATAATATTCTCGGTAAATTACTGACAATTTAATTAAGAAGAAATATTAAAAATTCTGAGAACATGTTTTGTAGACATATCTCGATAATTTACAGTTTTCCGTAAATTCTTCGTGAAGAAAATTACTTTGGACTATCCCTAGGTATAGTATGTTGTGGGGCAGCATTTTCTTCTTTGAATAACACGTGTTTTTAAGCAGAATTTTTGGCGATAAAACCACAAATAACACACTCCACATAAAATTTCACTTGATGAACTCAATAGCATCTGCAAAAGTCCTCTAGAAAAACAAAAAAAAAATCAATGTACAAAAGGGGGTTCAAATTCACATACAAAAGAAAACAGATATCTGACAGTCAAGCGCATTTACTTACTCCTTGTCACTTCCGGTTTCTAGGCCCCGCTTCCGGCCGTTTCCAGTTTGACAAGTCGTCCGGAACTTTTCCCTTTTGTATACGATCTCTGGAAAAAGTCGGTCGTCGAAGAAAAAGGGGGAAATCTATATTGATGATCTGTTCGGATGTTATTAATAAGCCCTTTTACGAACATACAGCCGAAATAATTATTTCTTCTAACAGTTCGTACGATCGGATGATGGTTGGATTTGCAACTCATCGTCCGGATTATTTCCAGTAAATAAAAAACTAAAAGAGCCCCAATATCACCCTAAACTGCTTCGCGTTTTATTATTATAGTTGTTGGGGGGGTGGAAAGCTGAANCTCAGTCGACTNGNTGTTCNGTACGCTATCGCANAGNAGTNCCTGCACTTCGATNAGGNATTNTCTACNGANCNTNCGAGGCGACANAGANCTTNNTNNGTAGGCAACGAANNNATAGNGNCTNNNGTTCANNNGTGGTCNAATCTNGGNGCTCTTGNTCTCGCAAGGNTTGAATNCTNNACGACGTNTTCNANGCAGAANTNGAACTACCATAGAGCANANAGCNNAGANTANCTCCTCCANCNNGCAAACCGTGTAAANCCGANNANGGGNGCCCCTCGCACNATAGNCAANTGGCACATAGGNTCNCGTCGNCCTNTNCNTAATCTNNCTATNTAGGGACANNAATCNNCCTCTTGCANNCANAGNNGNAAGATGNCTANCAACGGCCNNTTACGCGACNACAAAGACTCGGCTTTGTCAACNTNACNGACGTTCNNNNGGTCCATNNGCACANANCCGGGTNTAAGTGACGAATTGAGGTTNCNNNGTGGNGGTACTCGTTTCTTTTTTTTCTTCGGGTTGCCATAGGATATCTAGTATCATGGATATCTATGTTTATTATTAAGCGCACGGAAAGAGGGATCGGGAAAAAATTTCCGTGCGCTGTTCTGAAAATGTCATATTTACTGTATTTTATAAACAGTTGAAAATGTAGTATTTTCTGTTAAGTATAATAAAAAAGACATTTCTTACTTTATCTCACTTCCGTCCTGTTTAAATCTCTATTTCTATCTTTATCAGGTTACATAAGAGACAACAAAAGTGCTGATAAACCATCAAGGTGACAAAGTTGTAGTCCACTGCATTTGATGGTATCCCTGCACTCCTATTCAGACTGTTGACACCCAAAAGTGTTTGAAGGTATGCAATATGCAATGTTCTATAAAAGTAAAACTCGGTCCACTTTTACTATTACATACACGTTATGATTGTAGGAACAAGAATCCCACACACTCATAATTTTTACTACTACTACTAACGCTACCATGCATAAAGCAGGTATCGAGGTATTTCAAGGTGACTTCATTCATCAGATCGTTCAGTGTGTGGTGTAGTACACAGCTTCTTGACATTCCATCACCTTTTAAGGTATCGGAAGACGTGTTCCGTTATTAGAGGAGCAGCACTTTAGGACTAGTCGAAATAAGCGTTGCAAAAATTCCCTCAGCTCGTAGATTTCCAATATGGAAATCCTAAAGTCTACCCACTATTTATTTATCGGCTGTATTTCCACATAAACGTGACACGATTTCTAATTCAGCATTTGGAGTACAGGTGGTTTAAATTAAATTAAAATTGGTGTCTATATAAGGTTGCTTACATGTGAAAGCTATGACCTATTCCGTTTAAGTTTAGTACTAAAATTTGGCTTAAGTTAACCTAACTCATGTTACTGATTTGATACTGACAGTAGGAACAAACTTAAATCTTGCTTGTTTAGTAAACTGGGATTGGCGGTAAATTTTTAGATTAAACGGAGTTTTAAAATAAACCGCTAATCTACAACCGGATCTAAGAACTATTAGAAGCAAACGCAAAAAAGTAACGAGTACGTAACGTAAAAGTAAAAAGTAACGTAACAAATGTCAAAAATCTCAATTTTTTTGTCAATTGAACTTTGATTTTTCTTATTGGCACAATGTGTCCATCATATCACATGTGTCCATCTGGATATGGGAATCTTGAAAACGGGTAGAGATACAGATTTGGTTAAATGGGAGAAAAGTTTTGCAATACTAACCTTAATAAAATGATATTTCGAAAAAGTAAACTTTTTTTTTTGGTTTTTGAAATATATAGAAAAAAGTTAATTTTTTGATTTTAGATTTTATTTTTTTGTGACTTTAATATAAGACCCAGACCAAAACTAATTACATTTTTCCATAGCAACTTTTAAAGCTTTTTAAAGAATTATCGATTTTTTATTCCGACGTTTCGTCTTTGCAAAACCATCATTTTTTACCTTTATTTTACTCTGTTTTTTGACCTTATTAATAAAGAAATGTCCTAATATAAAACTTTTTTTTAAAGATAAAGATTTTGCCTGGTCAAAAAGAAACAATTTTTTTTTAACGTTTTTTTTCTTTAAAAATTTGGCAAGGATGCCCTAGGATAAATTAGAGAATTTAGGTTTTTATTTTTTTACAGCCAAACTGTGCATTTTATAAGAAAATTTTATACATGATAAAAGTTGCGTCCTGTCGAGACATATTTATGGTAAAAATTTTGTGTGTGTCAGTTGGATAGTTTTCGAGATATTTACAAAAAAGTATAAAATTAAATGACCAACTTTGACGCCATCTTGCGGCTAAATGGAACAACTTAGCTGCCACCGCTCAACGTCACGTGATAGCCCCATTCATTGGCTATCTACGGTCTTTTAAGGTGTTTATACTGAATGTTTCAAATAAACGAGTTATTAGCAATTTTATGGTAAAGTGCACCAAAATTGTGTCAAAACTACTGTTTTTGCAGTTTTAGATTAGGCTACCTTGTAAAGCACCATATTGGTACTAACTCAATGAAATTCTTATTATAGACTAATTTGGACCTCAGAAACTCAAATCCGGTGTCAAAATGACGCTGACTAGTACCATTTTTGAGATGACATTGATTTTTGTCATTTTTAGGTATTTTTCAGGGGGCCGCTCCCTTATAAGGGCCGTAATCGCCTTTTGGCACCCTACGCCACTTTTTGACTATCAAATCCAAGCTACTGGCTCAATCAAAGTTGATTTTAAAATTTTAATTTTTTTTTTTAAATTTGCCAGATAACCCAAAAAAAATTAGAAAATTTCAGTTTTTATTTTTTTACTGCCAAACTGTGCATTTTATAAGAATATTGTATACATGATAAAAGTTGCGTCCTGTCGAGACACATTCATGAAAAAAATTTAAGTGTGTCAGTTGGATAGTTTTCGAGATATTTACAAAAAAGTATAAAATTAAATGACCAACTTTGACGCCATCTTGCGGCTAAACGGAACAACTTAGCTGACACCGCTCAACGTCACGTGATAGCCCCATTCATTGGCTATCTACGGTCCTTTAAGGTGTTTATACTGAATGTTTCAAATAAGCGAGTAATTTCCGATTAACTGAAACGATGTAGGAATAATGCCTAAAAATCGACCTGTCTAGACCAAAAAAAAAATGTTTTTCTCTAATACCAAAAATAAAAGAAGTTAAGTGTCATACATCATTGAATTTGGAATTAAAAGGGCTTTCAGAATCAAACATCAAGACCGTATTTAAGAAAATGAAGTTGATGATGGTTCTGCAAAAACGAAACGTCGAAATTAAAAATTGACAAGGGCCAGTTTAAAGAGAAAAGTGGCTGTAGAGAAGTGTCCTTAAATTTGATCTAGATTAACGTCAGAAAAAAATAAATTGTAAAATCAAAAAATTTTCAAAATATCTCAAAAACCGAAAAAGAAAATGATGATTTCTAAAACTCATTTTTTAAGGCAACTTTTCTCCTATTTAACCAAATTTGTATCTCTAATCGTTTTCAAGATCCCCATAGTGGATTCTTACTCCATATTTGATTGTAATTTATGAAAATCTGGGACAAAACATTATCTAACGAACTGAAAGAACAGAACAACTTTATTTTAGAGGCAAGAAAAGAAGAATTTGTTAGAAAAGAACAAATGTTTGCAACAAAATATGTATGGACGTATGTCTTATACATTTTTACCAAATGTCAAAGTTTCAAATGTCAAAGTGTCAACTGTCATTCCCACTGAATTCAATTTTAACGTCGTTGCCGGTGGCAGGTTGTCAAATTTATTTTAAAATACAGAATGTTTGTTTTTTAGTTTATTTTTGCAGCATCTTTTTAGGTTTGCAATCGTTCATACTCAAACAGAACATACACAAATGAACGTTATTACAAGACATTATTAGACAAGTGTTAATAACTTTGGCAACAATGCACCGTTACGGAATTGAAGAGTCTCTAATTACGTCACATGGGATGGGAATTAAGTACTTCTTACTAATTTATATTAATTTGGCAAACTGTAAAACAAAATTAAAAGTCAGTATACATCCTGTATTGTTTGTTCACTTGCAGTATATAACAAACAATCGTAGGTATGGCTTTATTTCTATACATCCAAATACTTATAAGTAGGTATATGCAAATAATATAATTAACATAAAGTCGATTTTTTAATAAACTCAATTCAATGTAAAATTAAACCTACATACCAAATAAATTCACAATTTCAACATTATTTGCTTAATATTTAGGCGAGACCCCCCACGTGCGCCGTCTATGGGATCTGAAAAATTTTAGTTGCAAACACCGGGCTAGATGACGCTGTGAACGGAAAGCAACGTTGCCGCTACTTTTCTTTCTAAAGATACTAAGGTGTTTACACATTTTATAAGTAGAAAGATTGCGAATTAAGAGGAACTCAACTTGTAGATTTCAGAATATAATTTATGATATAATGCGATTCTGTGAATTGGTTTGATTTGAACTACGTTACTTTGATTGATGTAGGTTAAAGATTACACTTAAATTCCATTTTATTATCACGTGACCCAAGTGCAGTTTTTTGACCTGTCAAAATTATGGACTTGCGCGATTTGAACTGGAAAAGTTATGTGTACATTTTGTTTTGTAGTAGTTTACGTCATTTTATAGTTATCGCATGAAATTCAAAATGATCACGTGATAACTGTCAAATTTCTGATTCCTAGTTGAGCGCAAAATCCAATTCAGCCACCATTGTGAACAACTTTAAATAATAAAATTGTTTTTGAAAAAGAGTGAAAATACACAAGTATGGAAATTTCAATACTTTACATGAGAGCTCAATGATAAAGATACAACTATTCTAAACCAATGGTCCCGACAAAGATGGAAAAAACTTCGTAAGTGACATATCCAACAGTTATTGGTCACATGATCACTTTATCAGAAAATCTAATTGATATCTTGTGACAAAAGATGTCACATCCGCTTCAACAGACTGACTGAAAGTTGTTTTCCTTTTGTTTTTTCTTTGTCGGAAGGATTTCCAAAGGGTCATCTGTCACATTTTGTATTTGCTTCTCTCAGGTTTACGCAAATGCAACATTTGAGTAAAATCAATGAACTGCAAATTTACAAAACTGGAAAAGTTACTTGATTAAAGTAGCACTTTTAGTTGTATTCAATGAATTCAAACTGAATGCCACTAGAGACGTCTTCTCAGTTTTATTATTGTTAAATTAGTTGGATTATTAAAAACTTGATTTAAAAGCAATTCTCAGCACGTCCAAATCAATCGATAATAAACTCTTAGAATGGAACTAAAAAAATACAAGATTTTTTTTAAATTCCGAAAACTTTAGTTTTGCGCGTTTCTTGCCAGCAGAACTGATCATGTTGAGTGTTGTAATCATAAAACAGACAGACATTTGACAGTTTCAAATTTAATTTTTTCAGGTTCAGTAAAACCTGACTGTTTTACTTGAACTTCAACTTTGACATTGACTGACTGATTGACATTTGACGTTCCGCAACATTTTCCCGTTTAAAATTGTATTTATTAGAGTGACTGTTTTATTCATTTTTAAACAATTTCTTTATCAATTTGAACTTTGACAGATTCCAGAAAACTATCAATTTCAAAACTGTATTCATTTGGGTCACGTGACTGTTTTGACTCTATTTTTTGAAACTAAAAACCTTTTCATTTTAAAGCTAGAGAGGAGAAAACACTGTGAATATGCACCCCGAATGTGTGTACGTGCATTCAAAATTCTGTCGTTACGTCAGCTGTCATGACCAATGACACTAATGACATATATTAATGACAGAATTGTCAACTGGCCCTGTTCAAACAATAAATAAATAATCAAACTGAAATTATTCATTACGTTTCCTTATTTTTATTTTTGATGTTTTACGTTTACAAACCGAATTTTAATGCATTTATAATATCAAAATAAGTTGCAGATGACAGTTGTTTTTAAAGACACGTTTACTGATATTTGACACCTGACAGGACTCAACTCTGTCAAACTGTCAAAGTTTAAATTGAACGACTGAATAATGCAGTTTTGACCTTGAAAATTTTATCAAACGTCGAATTTTATCTGTTAAAGTTCAAATTGAAAAAAGTTTGTATAAAAGATAGTCAAAACAGTCACGTGACCCCAATGAAAACAGTTTCAAAATTGAATATTCTCTGGAATATCAAATTAAATCTGTCCACGATCAAATTGATAAGGAAATTGAGTTTTCAGTTTAAAAGTGATTAAAACTGTCACGTGACCCTGACGACAATGACAATTTTAACGTGAAAATGTTGCAAAACGTCAAATTTAAAGTGTCAAAGTATAAATTCAGTAAAACAGTCAGGTGACTGAATAAATGAAATTTGGAACTGTCAACTATCGGCAATTAAACAATAAACTTGTCTGGGACGTCGAATTGAAGCTGTCAAAGCTAAAATTGGAAAAAACTGAGTTTTAAATTCATTAAAGCAGTCACGTAAGAAATGCACAGGTTTTGAACTTGAAAATGTTGCGAAACGTCAAATTAAAACTGTCAAAATTCAAATTAAACAGTCACGTGACCCTAAAAAACTGTCAAAGTTCAAAATGTTAACAGGATTAAACAATTGATGTTAAGAAATAGGTAAACTAGTAGTCAGTGACTCAAGCTGTAAACAAATAATATTTCATTTTGTGGTAATCGGAAGTTTCAAGTTGAGTATTATGACATGACATATCAATAGACAGAGATTTGTCATTTGTCAATAATATTTTTTCTTAACTGAAACAATTGAAATATTCAAGGAAATTTCCATGAAACTTTCATAAACCATAAAATTTTTGCAATTTCTTAGATTTCATTGTCTTTTTATTGAAATTTCAGATATTTCATAAAATTCAGTTACTCAGATCACGGAAAAGTTCAGAAATTTCATGAAACTTCGGATTGTTTCAATTTGAAATTTCCAAACTAACAACCCTAGAAGTGTTTTCACGAAACCATCCCTAGTCTGGGAGCTGACCATATCACATTACTATACGACCTGAGCACGTGATACTGCTAGCTTCGCAAAAGTCAGCAGTCACGTGATAGTTGTTTACATATTTACATGTCAAATAAATTTTTTTCATTGGCTTATATTTGCGCATTGCCACCGCCTACTTTACTAGAAAGCCTAGAAGGTGCTTGTCAAAAATTCCAATATGGCGGGAATAGTGTTGACAGTTTGTATTGTGGAAATTGAGTTTTTTGAGGATTAGATCAATTTTTACGGTTTAAAATCAAGACTTGAGGTTATTTGCGTAAGTTATTTTTGTTTGCTGCCGTTCAGAAGTTTTTCAAGCCACATTGTAACAGCAATTCAAGAAAAGACCCAACCGAGTAGGTTGAGAAAAAACCGGATCTAACTCAACAGTAGTTGAACACTTTGAAGTGGGATGATTTTACTCCAACACTATACTCAATGGTAGGTACAAGTGCTTTCTAGTACAGTAGACTTATTAGGTACTTGTTACATGCGCAGGTATGTGAGTTTTATTTTAAAGCATCCTTCATTGTGAGAGCAACAAAAATAATTTTTAATGAATGTTCTTGGTAATAACATAACAACCATTTACCAGTTTTGCTTACCTAGTTTCAAGGATTTACAGATTTTCTTGTATTGAACAGTGTTTAAACTAGTTTGCTGTGTGTTGTACTTTCCAGAACAAATGTTCTCACCAATTTATTTAGGCTGGACTTGATTGTGCATAAAAAGCTCTATCTAATACATATCTGGATCAGGAATGAACCTTTCTTTGATTTTTCACTCACAACTTGCAATCAACTACACGAAATAATAAAAAAAAAACATATTTCTTACTACATCTGCATACGTTTGTGTATAAAACGCCGCCATTAAAAGTGACATTTTAGACTTTCTAGTATAGAGGGCGGTGGCATTGCTCACTACGTATTGAGTCACGTTTGATTAGATTACTTGACAATAAATCATATCACTAATTATCTGTAAATATTTACAAAAAGTGTATCGGTAATCCATCCAAGTTTTACTATTAAAAAAAAACATTTTATATTTTTATTCGTAAAGCTTGTAATCCCTACACTTAAGTACACAACTTGAGCTGTGGCAACGCAGCAATTGAAAATGACATACACTCCGATAATACCAGACCGACTACGGAGATCGAACTGGGCGTGAAAAGCCCAAAAAGTAGTGAAAAAGTGTGTTTTTTCTAGATATGTAACTCTTGGATAACTAATTAAGGTAATGTACCCTTTATCTTGTCACTTTACCGTACTCCCGTTTAAATTTCACTCCGCAATCGCGACGATTTCCTGTACAAACTCCCATTTATCGATCATCTGTTTTCGCTAGGGTTATTTTTAATTTTCTCTTAAGTTTTCTGTATTCGCCTAATATTACTCAGATTTCCTCATTCATTGCGAACAAGACTGTCTTTATTATGTTGTTAAACCGTTTTGTTCGGGGTAGAAAATCAAATTTTAGGGTAAAATGTCCTTTTAAAGCAAAAGGTTATAAATCGTAATCTAAACTTGCTCAGGCATTGATTACGGGTTGTTTATGTTTGGAAAATCGTTTATTTTTAGCGATTTTCCTCATTTACCCAGGCCGATTGATTATTTTTTAAGCCCCCCGAACCAGCCCTTCTTAGGCCGAATCGATAATTCTGACATTCTCTTTTATTTATATTCGCCACAACACATCAAGGGGTGATTTAGCCCAGCGGCGGGGTTACTGCACTTCCAACGCCTTTTAAACAGCTGTGAGGGGGCGTGGGACGTTTTACTTCTTATTTCCAAGAAATATTTTCATTTCTCTTGCTTTCACAGTGGCATTGCACTGTTTATGGGTTTGTGATTGTGAAATAACATACAGAAGAGATTATATTGACTGACATACAACAACAAAAGGTCTTATTGTGGTGATTGCTTTCATGTAGTACTTAAACTAGTCTGAGGTTTTCTATGTACAGTAGCATGTTGTTAATATTGCTATCTATCTGTAAAACACATTGGGGATCCTGAAGAAATGATGTCTAGTGCTTTCGAATGTATTTTCTGAAGTTGCAAGATTTATAAACGAACTCAAAAAACTTAGTCATGGGTAAATTACAATTACCCCTAAGTTTGGGGCAGTTCAAGTTTTGTTGACACTGCTTTCTGAAATAGGAAATTTAATGAGGATTGCAAAAATGTGCTTAAAACTGTCATTGTCTCACTCCAAGTGGGTTTTACAGGCAATTTTGTCACTGACTGTCATTTCAAACTGTGTTTCTGGCAAGTTTGACACCACTTTTTTCCCTTACAGCTTGAGTCACGTGGTTTTGACACTGACTTTCGACGGCAGCCATATTGCCGGGGGGGCAGACAACTGAATTTAGCTGTATTGATTTTCATTGTTATTTGCGACCTCCTGGTGTTTGATAAACTGTTTAAAAGTAGACAGAGTACATTTGGTTGATATGTAGGGAGAGACACTGTTAAAAACTAAAAACATCATCTATGCTTTTGGAAAGCCAGTAAAATATAATGTTTTTGAATCATTAGCTTTAAATGACTCTTCTGACAAGTCAGATGATTTTAGTTTTTCTTGCAATGTATAGATTTTTTGATTTGCAAAATTGAGATCTTCTAATAGACAATTTATATGGTTCATATCTAAATTTGTTTGAACAACAGCATTTTGTTCACTTTTCAGTTGGCTATTGTCATCAATTTGTTGAAGTGGTTCCAAGTAAGATACAGATACTTTTGTAGATGAGCTCTCACATTCATGCTCATGCTCCTATATAAATGTGTTAAAGTATAACTTTTGTACAAAAACTTACTATTATGAGACATTTTGTTTGACGCTTATCATTCACGTCAGCTTGAACATGCTACACTTTGTACATTTTGGGTTTTGGTTGTAATATATCCCATATTTACAGAAGGAACCCAGTCAGGATTGTCCTTACTTCCAATTTGGCTGGTTCGCCTTAAAAAAACCAAACAAAACTGACACAATACACAAAAATTAAAACAATATTTTATTTAACCATACTTTGTTATATGCTGTACTACTGATAAATAATAATATTAGATACCTGAGACAAAGTGATTTACACAAATTCCTGCATTATTAGGGAAGGTTTGTATGCCCCCCCGGCAATATAGCTGACGTTGGTCACCTCGAAATGGTCTACTGTACCAATGTTTGTAGTGTCTTTTCAGGTTATTTGATAGGAAATTTAATGGGGATTTCAAAAATGTGCTTAAAACAGTCACTCTCTCACTCCAAGTGGGTTTCACAGGCAATTTTGTCCATGACTGTCCTTTCAAACTGTGTTTCTGGCAGTTCAAACTTTGACACTACTTTTCTCCCTGACTGTACCAAATTTTGTAATGTTTTTTCATGTTATTGAATAGGAAATTTAATGAAGATTCCAAAAATGTACTTAAAACTGTCATTTTCTCACTCCAAGTGAGTTTGACAAGCAATTTTGTCCCTGACTGTCCTTTCAAACTGTGTTTCTGTCAGTTCAAATTTTGACACCGCTTTTCTCCCTGACTGTACCAAATTTTGTGATGTTTTTTCATGTTATTGTATAGGAAATTTAATGAGGATTCCAAAAATGTGCTTAAAACAGTAATTTTCTCATCCAAATGTGTTTTACAATCGATTTTGTCCCCGACAATCCTTTCAAACTGTGTTTCTGTCAGTTCAAACTTTGACACCGCTTTTCTCCCTGACTGTACCAAATTTTGTGAGTGTTTTTCATTTTATTGAATAGGAAATTTAGTGAGGATTCCAAAAATGTGCTTAAAACAGTCATTTTCTCACTTCAAGTGGTTTTACATGCAATTTTGTTCACGACTGTCCTTTCAAACTGTGTTTCTGTCAGTTTAAAACCAAATTTTGTTTGACACCACTTTTTTTCCCTTACTGTACCAAATTTTGTAGTGATTTTTCAGGTTATTTGGAAAGGAAATTTAATGGAAATTCCAGAAATGTGCTTTAAACAGTCACTCTCGCACTCTAAAGTGGATTTCACAGTCAATTTTCTCTATGACTGTCCTTTCAAACTGTGTTTCTGGCAGTTCAAACTTTGATACTATTTTTTTCCCTAACTGTACCAAATTTTGTAGTGCTTTTTCAGGTTATTGGATAGGAAATTTAATGAGGATTCCAAAAATGTGCTTAAAACAGTCATTTTCTCACTCCAAGTGGGTTTGACAAGCAATTTTGTCCCTGACTGTTCTTTCAAACTGTGTTTTTGTCAGTTCAAATTTTGACACCGCTTTTTTCCCTGACTGTACCAAATTTTGTGATGTTTTTTCATGTTACTGAATAGGAAATTTAATGAGGATTCAAAAAATGTGCTTAAAACAGTCACTCTCGCACTCTAAGTGGATTTCACAGGCAATTTTGTCTATGACTGTCCTTTCAAAGTGTGTTTCTGGCAGTTCAAACTTTGATACTATTTTTTCCCTGACTGTACCAAATATTTTGATGTTTTTTTATGTTATTGAATAGAAATTTAATGACTATTCTAAAAATGTGCTTAAAACTGTCATTTTCTCACTCCAAGTGGATTTCACAGTCAATTTTGTCTATGACTGTCCTTTCAAACTGTGTTTCTGGCAGTTCAAAATTTAACACTATTTTTCTTCCTAACTGTACCAAATTTTGTAGTGCTTTTTCAGGTTATTGGATAGGAATTTATTGAGGATTCCAAAAAAGTGCTTAAAACTGTCATTTTCTCACTCCAAGTGGGCTTTATAGGCGATTTGGTCTCTGACTATCCTTTCAAACTGTGTTTCTAGCAGTTCACCACTTTTTTTCTGACTGTATCAAATTTTGTAGTGTCTTTTCAGGTTATTTGATAGGAAATTTAATGGGGATTTCAAAAATGTGCTTAAAACAGTCACTTTCTCACTCCAAGTGGATTTCACAGGCAATTTTGTTCCTGACTTCTTCAAACTGTGTACAGTTCAAACTTTGACACCGCTTTTCTCCCAGAGACAGATTATTGGATAGCAAATTTAATGACGATTCCAAAAATATGCTTAAAACAGTCATTTTCTCACCTCAAGTGAGTTTGACAAGCTATTTTGTCCCTGACTGTCAAACTGTGCTCAAAAGTTGCAAAAATCAGGGTTTGGGAAAGTTTTTTTGTGACAGATGTTGACAGTGGTCACGTGGTTGCAAAACCGCTATAGATGAATTTTCATCAGCTACTTCCTTCAGCTGTTTAGAGGTGTATTCTGTGAAATGATAGGAACAAATAAAATTATGTGAAATACACTACTTGATAATTCAGTTTAATTTTGAAAATTTTAAAAAATTTAAAATCAAATACAGGGTGCAACACTTTTAAATGTATAAGTTTTTATCTGTTTTGTAATAACCGAATGAATATATAAAATATACGATGATACAATCGTTTCTAGTGCGCAAAAATAGTGTATGTTGATACAAATTTCTACAAAGTACTTACATATTAACAAAATGAAAAACTTTGTATTTATAGTATAGTGTATCTCCTACAGTTTCTAAAATGAGATACCTTTCCTGTGGTTTTCTTATTTGTGGTAATATTGTGTTTATTCTAGACACTATAATAGCAGAAGTACACTGTAAGGTCAAGTTTAAGGTGAACTTTAATTAGATGATTATTATCATTTCATTTATAAGCAAACTGGAATTATTTAGGTAGGTTATTCAAATATTTTATGGTAATACTGGAAATAATTCTGCTGATACTACTAAGTAAACAACTTAAATTTTCAGAAAGTAAAGAAGAAAAGGTTTATGCTTTGGTTAAGTTCACAAACCCTTTTAGATAGCAGCTTATGTTGATTATTGATTTTGTAAATTGCTAACTCAGAACTGCAGAAATAAATACCAAATCAATAATTAGATCAATAAATATAATAGAGTTTGAAAAGATCGTGCTTTTAGTACATTACTGATGTTGTAATGCAATCAAAAGAATTTATCCAGCTGATTAGAATCACCAACCAAGCCTGTTTGATTTGTCAGCCCATAATTATTATTATTATTAGAAGTATGTAGCAGGAATTTTAATTGAAGTTGTGTATACAAGTGCTGGTGCAGTTGCAATGCAGATTATTAAACAGGTGCAAGGATGTAATAGTTCAACTCTTGATATCTAATAATCCTTAATATCTTAATTAGAGACGGTTTTACAGAGGACTTACCTTATTTTTTATAAAATAATTAGTTTGTTAATTATTCTCTTACATTTGATTATCATGGTATGCTATAATGATGGCAATTTAATAGTTTTGTCATGTTGAACTTTGATGAGAGCTTAATTTTTACCATTGAGTTCCTATCACTTCCTATGCTAAAGTGTTTAACTGGAATTAGTATAAATATCTCTGGTACAGACCGGATTATGTCTGATGGTGCTTTATATTTAAATATTCAATAGTATGTGGCCAGTTGGCTTATACTTTGCTTTTAATCCTTCCATTAATAACTTCAATGCAAACGTATCCTTTATTGAATAATACAAAAGTCGCGGATATGTACTTGAAAACCATGCAAAACGTTACATACTCATTTTTTTTGTCAAGCCAGACTTGAAATGACTTAAAAATGAATAATACTCATAATAATAATAATAGTCTTTATTTAGCACGAGGCTATAAGGAAAAACAAATACATCAGTCAAAGTAAACTTAAAACTACAATACTAAAAATTAAAGAAAATAAAATATCAGTCAGGTATAGTAAAACAGATTAAAATTTTAAAGACAATACATAATTACGAATGAATTTTTTAAAAACATTCAAATCTTTAGTCCTTAAGAGCAGTAGGCAGCATATTAAAATCGAGCAAGCCTCCATACAGTACAGAATTGTGCATGTGACTAGAATTACATTTCTCTATTAATGCAAAATTTGAGCAATGCCTTCTACTATAGTTGTGAATATCCCTGAAAACCTTAATCCTGTCACAAATGTAAGAAGGCAACAGATTGTTTCTTAACTTAAAAGCAAATACATAAACGCTAAACACAATTTTTTGTTTGACTGTTAAAAGGTTTAAAACATTGAGCATTGTTGCAGTAGGGGTATACCTATTGCGCTTTAAAATTGTTCGCTTTGCTCGATTTTGCACAACCTGAATTTGATCAATTTTAAAAGATGACAAGTTGTACAACAGAGAAGAGCAGAATTCCAGATGTGGGGCAGCTATGCTATTTGAGAGTGAGTGATAATTCACCCCCCACTCTGACAATAAAGCTAACTTTTTTCGCAAATTTGCATGTGACACAATCATCAAATACACAAAACCTTGACTTTGAAGCATTAACACAAAGCTTATTGATACATAACCACTTGAATAACTTGCCCAGTTCACAATTTGTAGTGTTCTGCATAAAGTCCAGATTCTTCCCAGCCAAATAAAGCATGGTGTCATCGGCAAATAGTTCAATTTTACATTCATTTACACAACTAACAATATCATTGACATACAATAAAAATAATAGAGGACCCAATACGGTCCCCTGTGAGGAACACCATGCAGAACCTCCAGAGAATCAGATCATCATACAAGTCTGGTCATGATGGTGACACTCTCTGTATACGTTTCTTAATCAAACTGTTTGTGGTTAGTCAACCCCAAGATTTCCGGTATAATTTACATCATTTTTGTTTATACAATCTAGCATTACTCACGCATTACTATAAAATATTTTGTCATCACTTATTTCTCCTTTGTCATCAATGAAATAATGGTAGTTTTAATTTCCCCTAATAAATCCAAGTGTGGCCGTTGTATTTTCAAACGAGGATCAGTTTAAGTGTCCTTGTTATAATCCATTTATCCAATAAAGTGGCCGAAGACCTAATGGAAAAGGTTTGTTAGTGGATTTATTACGGGACATAAGACGCAACAATTAGCCTTCTGCATTTCGTCGGAACCGATTGCTCGGAAATGCACTCGTTACTTGAGAAGTGAGGGCCTTAAGAGCAGCTTGATTGTCCTGGAAAGTGCATTTTTTTAAAATGAGTGTAATTTAAGCCCTTTGCGAAGGGCAACGTGAATAAACATTACGATTTAATGCAGTTTTAATTGATTTTACCAGTCATGATTCAGCTATGCCTGTTTAATGAATTTTATAAAACCACTAATTATGTATGGATAAGTAATTTAAAAGTTATTAGTAGCAATTTTGCCTTTAATCTGTATGTAAGATACTAATATAGTCAAATGATGGTCATTTACATGTCATACGAAAGTTTGTTATTTCCGAAACTAGCATGTAAGTGAAAAATTAAACAGAAACAAAGTGTAAATGCATTGAATATGTCAAATAAAGAAACAAAGGTTACACGAATGATGTATGTATTTGTTTTTTATGTTTATTTAAAAGTATATTGTGCAATTTTACTAATGGTCACAGACGGTCACTTACAACAACCAAATTTTCAATATCATCGTGGTTTTCCAAGATTATTGTGTGATTTGAAACCTAAAACAGTGTTGGTTTAGTTTCGTTATTTTAATATTTGTTTTCAAGAATATTTATCAATTTTACCACTAAATTCCAATTTGACCAGTAAATTTATGTCTAATTGAAATTGGCTTGAAAGATATCATTTTCCTATCATGGCTGTCATTAATTCATTAAAGTCAATTTCGGTCAATATTGTCAAAGTAAAATCCTGAAAAATAAATACTGAATAAAAGGCTGTCTTGATTTGTTATTTATTGTTTTAGAGATTTTGGTTTGTTAACAATAAAATAAATTAGTTAAAACTTTTCTGACAAATTGATTCTTGTACCAAATGAGCAACAATTGCATTTTCAGCTTTTTGTCACTTTTCTTTATTATTATTGAAACAATTTATAATTTACCAGTAATCTACTGACAATTATTGTCAAAACAACTGTAATAAATATCAGAAAGATGTCTTGTTTTGAAAACTGTAGGAAAACTGTGTTAAACTGTAATTCTTGCAAATTTTGACATTAAGGACAGATACCACTTGGTTTTTGGAGGGTAATTTAGCTAGGCAGTAACGTGACTACTGTCAAAATAACTGTCATAAATCTCAGAAACGCGTTTTGTATCGAATGCTGAAAGAAAACTTTTCTAAACCCTGATTTTTGCAACTTTTGAGCACAGTTTGACAGTCAGAGACAAAATTGCCTGTCAAACCCACTTGGAGTGAGATAATGACTGTTTTAAGCACATTTTTGTAATCCTCATTAAATTTCCTGTCAAATAACATGAAAAAACATACAAAATTTGGTACAGTCAGGGAGAAAAGCGGTGTCAAAGTTTGAACTGACAGAAACACAGTTTGAAAGGACAGTCAGGGACAAAATTGCTTGTAAAACCCATTTGGAGTGAGAAAATGACAGTTTTAAGCACATTTTTGGAATCCTCATTAAATTTCCTATTCAATAACATGAAAAAACATTACAAAATTTGGTACAGTCAGGGAGAAAAGCGGTGTCAAAGTTTGAACTGACAGAAACACAGTTTGAAAGGACAGTCAGGGACAAAATTGCTTGTCAAACCCACTTGGAGTGAGAAAATGACAGTTTTAAGCACATTTTTGGAATCCTCATTAAATTTCCTATTCAATAACATGAAAAAACATTACAAAATTTGGTACAGTCAGGGAGAAAAGCGGTGTCAAAAACACAGTTTGAAAGGACAGTGACAGAAGAAAGTGACACACATTTTTGTTCCTCATTAAATTTCCTGAAAGGACAGTCAGGGAGAAAAGCGGTTGCTTGTCAAACGATTGTAAAACTCATTTGGATTGAGAAAATGACAGTTTTAAGCACATTTTTGGAATCCTCATTAAATTTCCTATTCAATAACATGAAAAAACATTACAAAATTTGGTACACTTTTGGAGTGAGAAAATGACAGTTTTAAGCACATTTTTGGAATCCTCATTAAATTTCCTATTCAATAACATGAAAAAACATTACAAAATTTGGTACAGTCAGGGAGAAAAGCGGTGTCAAAGTTTGAACTGACAGAAACACAGTTTGAAAGGACAGTCAGGGACAAATTTGCTTGTCAAACCCACTTGGAGTGATGACAGTTTTAAAAAATGACAGTTTTAAGCACATTTTTGGAATCCTCATTAAATTTCCTATTCAATAACATGAAAAAACATTACAAAATTTGGTACAGTCAGGGAGAAAAGCGGTGTCAAAGTTTGAACTGACAGAAACACAGTTTGAAAGGACAGTCAGGGACAAATTTGCTTGTCAAACCCACTTGGAATGAGAAAATGACAGTTTTAAGCACATTTTTGGAATCCTCATTAAATTTCCTATTCAATAACATGAAAAAACATTACAAAATTTGGTACAGTCAGGTAGAAAAGCGGTGTCAAAGTTTGAACTGACAGAAACACAGTTTGAAAGGACAGTCAGGGACAAATTTGCTTGTCAAACCCACTTGGAATGAGAAAATGACAGTTTTAAGCACATTTTTGGAATCCTCATTAAATTTCCTATTCAATAACATGAAAAAACATCACAAAATTTGGTACAGTCAGGGAGAAAAGCGGTGTCCAAATTTGAACTGCCAGAAACACAGTATTTGTAATTTACCAGTAAATTACTAGTCAAATTTTGCTGGTAAAGTAAAATATTTACTTTACTGGTAATTTACCCATAGTTAGTTATAACTAATGCGGAGTATAGAAACCACAAAAAAAATTAACATAAATTTAGGCAAAGTCGCGCAATTTAATGTCGTTTTTTTAAATTCTCGGTTACGGTTACAGAAAATAATTTTTTTTTTTTTTTTTTTTTTATTTTTAACATTATTTGATCCAAAACATTTGACATTTTTTAATCTGCTTTATAAGTGATCAAATATTTTTTATAAAAACTAACCTTAATTGGTCTTTAGTTCATAGGAAATTTTTGTTTAAATGAACATTACCTGACAACACTTGTCAAACGCTATTTTCGTACGTCACTTACAACAGAACGTTAAACTTACTTATTTGACATATGTCAAAGTTTGTCAACCTGCATATTTGGTTTATCGGAAGCTAATTAGATATAAACTTAATTTAGTGACAAAAAATTAATAAAATATAAATAAATCGCAGACTTTGACTCTCTAATTGACTGGACTCACCCTGTAGGAAAGCAGCATCAAATCTCGATCAGATTATCCTTTCACATCTTCGCTTTTTAAAACCAACAAATTTACGTAAATTTTAGGAAAAGAAAAAATTTAAAAAGTACTTAAATTAAGATTATTAAATGCTTCTATTCTATGAAAACCAATTAGTTACAATTTTCAACCTTAGTTTGTCAGTACTTGTTTTGTTCTAAAAAAAAAACGAAAATTTGTGGTTAGGTCAGGTTGGATTTAAATAGGATTTATTTGCTAATATTGATCCTTAAAATAGTATGAATTATACTGTCCTGTTAAGACTAAGTCCAATCCTATTTTAATGTGGATTAGATGAGCTACATAATCATAGTAAATGTTTTAAATAAATAGAAACGAAAAACACTGTATATCACAAATATGTTTTTTATTTATTAATTTATTTTTTAGTAATTTGAATAATCTATAATTTATCTAAATATTCATGCTTTTATTAACTTATTCCAGATAATGAAGAGGAAAAGTGACCCTTAAGGCATGTTTTGGGGTTGATGTGGTATGTTTCAAATTATCACACAGTCTGATGTTATTTTTGTCAAATAGTGTAGTAATCGGTTTGCAATTCACTAATTATTCTAATTCATTTCAGACATACTGTAAAAATCATATTTTTTTCTTCCTACTATAAGCGCTAACCTGTGGGATCTGGCTAGTGAAGTTAAGTCACAATTCATGAACCTAAAAATACTAAAGGCCAATATGAATCTAATTGAGTATACTTTCGAAATACTCCCAGTGATGATTCATAGAGGTCTAAAATAAACCGCCAGGTGACAAAAATAATGTCTATTCCAGAGCAGAGCAATCATTCTCCTGAGAGCCGTGAATCGCATTCAGGATTTCCTGTTGTTTGTTGTAAACGTCTGATTAATTTTAATTTGTCCTCGTTTTGTGCTAACTAAATTGATTTATCTGAAACTGTATGATAAACTTATATGGTCAGTCACGTGCCAGCTGCATCATAAATATTCTTCATTCGTGTTCGTAGACCTTTGGATTGTCCTGCATCTCCTGCAGGATCTCTTCTCGGATGGCGGCAGCCCAACCGCCCGTCTGTCGGGCGCCGAAACTTCCTGCCGCCCCCGCAGGCGGCCTCCTGAAGGATCGCTCTGATTATCCCGATGACGGCGACGTTTTCACCAGATTTAAATAAGACCATAAAGACGAGTTTTGAGGTAGAGCTGCATTGCGAGATGCAAATTGTGAGGAACGATTCTCCTGGACCGCCGAGTCTAAAAAAAAATACATGACCCGGGAATCATAAAATTATTCGACCCCTTTTTACTTGCATCCCTCGGGGGTGACATTTCCACCCATTTGACTTGTTTTGCACCGCGAAGGAATTTGAAGAGACGCGCCAAACTGGCGCCGACTTTTCCGGCCAATCGCAAACGCCGCTCTACCCCCACCACTTGGAGTTTTACGAGTTTTCGCGGCACGCCAATGGGGTCGGTTTTCCCTCCACGAGGGGATGAGAAAATTCGTTCACCCTGGCATGTGATCAAGTTTAGGTCATTTCCCAGTCAGGCTTTGTGGTGTTCGGTTACAGCGAGCTTTTCCAAGCGGTTATCGACAACCGTACGATCTGGCCCATCATGAGCTTGTAAGTTTTCCTTTGTACTTTATAGGGGTTTGTGTAAGCTTTACCTATTTCTTACAGTTAAATTTGCTGTTTCAGTTTTCTGTATGTTGTGTAGTGGTTTGTTTTCAGTTTTGTCCCAAAGTTCTGCCTGTAAAACAAGTGTTTTGATAAAATTAACTTTTTTTCTTAATTCTCCTATTAATTACACTGAAACTTCATTTTATTAGTAATTCAGACCAGTTAGAACATGGTAAAATGTATTATTTTATAACTAACAGCTTCAATGATTTAAGTATTTTGGCAAAAATCAAAAATAAAATACACATAACAATGTAATTAAAAAAGCAAAAGCAACAACACATTTATCCTTTCATTACACACATGTTACGTTATCTCAGTTTACATGGATTTTCGACATATTTGAAAGCAATCCCTTTGATTTCCATAAAGTGAATGCATGTTTTTTTTATGGTAGTTGTGGCAAAAACATGTCAAAATGTCTCCCAAAGCCGGTTAAACTAACCAAAACCAAAAATGGGACAAATAGTGTGACTCATGAGCACTGTATCGAAAAGTCTGATTAATTAAGGGACCAGCTGTTAAATTACGTCACATTTGCTCATTTCACAAATTTGTATTGGTTCATCTGTAAATTTGTTAAATAAGGTAGTGGAATTTTGAAGCATTATTTAGTATGGATACATCAAACTGGAAATAAATCTACTAAAACTCAACTCAGATAACATAAAATTTCAGTTTTTTTACCTTTTATTCTCTATATTTTCAAAAATACTATCAAAAAGAACTTTTTTATAAAATTGTAGCATTCCAATAATTTCCAGTTTACTTTTGATTGAAATAGCAACTATCTTTAATTTTCTTAAGCTAGTTTTACACTATAAGTTAGATTTGACATTATTCGTCAATACGTCAAAGTAGAAAAAAAACTTTCCTCTCTCATATCAAGCCTCGGCCCAAAATAACAATAAAACTATAAAGAAAGTGCCATTCAGCTTATTTATACTCATTTACATTGTTTTCATGTATGTTTTGTAGCTTTACAGCTCTATGAACGGGATTTTTGCCAGTTGCCATATTAATGACAGATCAAGTTGCGTCCAAAATTGATAGCTACATGTCACATCTGTCAAAACTCTCTGAAACTAAAAAGAAACCCTGATATTTGATGAGAAAGTTTATTAAAATCATTTTATAGGTTTATAGTCTGTCAGAGTGACATTTTATCTGTCATTACTTTAACAACTGTGAAAATTGTATCCACAAAGCTATTAAGTGCCGTTCAGCTTTTTTATACTCATTTACACTGTTTTCATATATGTTTTGTAGCTTTATAGCTCTATTAATAGCATTTTTGACAGTTACATGTCACATCGTCAAAATCCATCCCAAAATAACAATAAAACTATAAAGAAACCCTGAAAGTTGATCAACCCTATAGAAAGTATATTAAAATCGTTTTATATGTTTATAGTTGCGATTCTGACATTTCTGAAGTATGGTGGTTACTTTGACATTGCCGTTTGATTTGTCATTACCTTAACAACTGTCAAAATTGTTTTCATAAAGTTACAAAATGTCGTTCAGCTTATTTATACTCATTTACACTGTTTTCGTGTGTGTTTTGTTGCGTTACAGCTCTATGAACAGGATTTTTGCCAGTTGCCATATTAATGACAGATCAAGTTGCGTCAAAAATTGATAGCTACATGTAACATCTGTCAAAACGCAGCTCAAAATGATAGTGAAATTATTAAAAAATTTGATATTTGATTAACTCTATAGAGAGTAAATTGTAATCATTTTATAAGTTTATAGTGGTGATTTTGACAGTGACGAATGATTGTTAGTTTGACATTGTTATTTGATCTGTCATTTCCTTAACAACTATCAAAATTGTACCCATAAAACTATAAAGTGCCATTCAGCTCATTTACACTGTTTTCAAGTCTGCTTTATAGGTTTATGAAAGAAATTTTGGTTTGTCTGACTTTTGAAAAATTATTATTCCAAAAATTAAATCAGTTATTTAGATAAGAATGATTAGATCAGTTTCATGTAGATAACAAAGTTGTTTGTTTTTCGTTTGGTAAACGTAATTTTCAACTTTTTAGTTAAGGATGATTAGAAAATAGCTGAAATAGGGGCGATAACAACATTGATAACTGTCGGTATTTGCAATAAGATTACGTTTTATGTACTAAAATTTCCAAATTTAAGTGAAACTGTCCACAAAAATTGAATATTTATCAAATTTCAACCAAAACTAACACTCACTCACGTTTTTACGAAACTTTACGTTTAGTGATTAGATTTAAACTAATTATTTCGCGGACAGTATAAAGTGATTAACTATGAACGTTGTTATTGTATGTAATTAATAATTTTCACCTTTTATTTTGACATTTGACATGATTCAAGACGTTGACGTTTCAATAGGCTTATCCCACATTTTTTTAAATTTCATATTTGAATAGAACGCAAATATGGAATACAAATTTTTTATTTTTTGAGTTGAACATCATAAATTTAGTAAGAAATTTTTTAGTATCATTTAAACTTTTTTTCATAAAAACAGTAAAAATTATGAAATTTCCCAACACTTCCAAGGTGGGTTAAGGTTTGAATGTGACAGACCAGGTGCAAAATAACACAGTCTAAACGAAACTTATCCTAGCTGTCCTTAAACTCAGCTTAGCCAATTTTGGGGAAATGGACATTAGTGCTCTAATTTGACAGTAATACTGGTAAAATTCACTCTTTTGGTGTTCAAATTTGTTAGTAAAAATGATGAAACGCAATTTTAGTAATCAAACTTGAGAAAAAGAATTATGAAATTGACCTTTTTACTGCTCAAGTTGGAGAGAAAAAATAAGAAAATTAACTGATTTAGTGCTTTAATTTGACAGCAAAAATGATGAAATTGATTGTTTTTGAAATTTGGGAGAATTATGAAATTAACGGTTTTAGTGCTTCAATTAGCCAGTAAAAATTATACAATGTTTATATCTGTTTTATTATTGAATTTTCTGAAAAAAAGTAATAAAATTTACTGTTTTGGCTATTTGACAGTAATACTGGTAATATTCACTGTTTTGATGTTCAAATTTGGCAGTAAAAATGATCAAATTTACAGTTTTACTGCTCAAGCTCAGAGTTGGACAGTAAATTTTACAGTATGGTAAAATGAACTGTTTCGGTGTTCAAATTTGCTAGTAAAAATGATGAAATTGGCAATTTTAGTAATCAAACTTGAGAAAAAGAATTATGAAATTGACTTTTTTACTGCTCAAGTTGGAGAGAAAAAATAAGAAAATTAACTGATTTAGTGCTTTAATTTGACAGCAAAAATGATGAAATTGATTGTTTTTGAAATTTGGAGAAAGAATTATGAAATTAACGGTTTTAGTGCTTCAATTAGCCAGTAAAAATTATACAATATTTATATCTGTTTTATTATTGAAATTTTTGAAAAAAGTTATCAAATTTACTGTTTTAGCTATTTGACAGTAATACTGGTAATATTCACTGTTTTGATGTTCAAATTTGGCAGTAAAAATGATCAAATTTACAGTTTTACTACTCAAGTTGGACAGAAGAAATGATAAAATTGTCTGATTTAGTGCTCAAATTGACAGTATTGGTAAAATTAACTGTTTCGGTGTACAAATTTGCTAGTAAAAATGATGAAATTGGCAATTTTAGTAATCAAACTTGAGAAAAAGAATTATGAAATTGACTTTTTTACTGCTTAAGTTGGAGAGAAAAAATAAGAAAATTAACTGATTTAGTGCTTTAATTTGACAGCAAAAATGATGAAATTGATTGTTTTTGAAATTTGAGAGAAAGAATTATGAAATTAACGGTTTTAGTGCTTCAATTAGCCAGTAAAAATTATACAATGTTTATATCTGTTTTATTATTGAAATTTGTGAAAAAAAGTAATAAAATTTACTGTTTTAGCTATTTGACAGTAATACTGGTAATATTCACTGTTTTGATGTTCAAATTTGGCAGTAAAAATGATCAAATTTACAGTTTTACTGCTCAAGTTGGACAGTATTGGTAAAATTAACTGTTTCGGTGTTCAAATTTGCTAGTAAAAATGATGAAACTGGCATTTTTAGTAATCAAACTTGAGAAAAAGAATTATGAAATTGACTGTTTTACTGCTCAAGTTGGAGAGAAAAAATAAGAAAATTAACTGATTTAGTGCTTTAATTTGACAGCAAAAATGATGAAATTGATTGTTTTTGAAATTTGGGAGAAAAAATTATGAAATTAACGGTTTTAGTGCTTCAATTAGCCAGTAAAAATTATACAATGTTTATATCTGTTTTATTATTGAAATTTGTGAAAAAAAAGTAATCAAATTTACTGTTTTAGCTATTTGACAGTAATACTGGTAATATTCACTGTTTTGATGTTCAAATTTGGCAGTAAAAATGATCAAATTTACAGTTTTACTGCTCAAGTTGGACAGAAGAAATGATAAAATTGTCTGATTTAGTGCTCAAATTTGACAGTATTGGTAAAATTAACTGTTTCGGTGTTCAAATTTGCTAGTAAAAATGATGAAATTGGCAATTTTAGTAATCAAACTTGAGAAAAAGAATTATGAAATTGACCTTTTTACTGCTCAAGTTGGAGAGAAAAAATAAGAAAATTAACTGATTTAGTGCTTTAATTTGACAGCAAAAATGATGAAATTGATTGTTTTTGAAATTTGGGAGAAAAAATTATGAAATTAACGGTTTTAGTGCTTCAATTAGCCAGTAAAAATTATACAATGTTTATATCTGTTTTATTATTGAAATTTGTGAAAAAAAGTAATAAAATTTACTGTTTTAGCTATTTGACAGTAATACTGGTAATATTCACTGTTTATGTTCAAATTTGGCAGTAAAAATGATCAAATTTACAGTTTTACTGCTCAAATTGGACAGTATTGGTAAAATTAACTGTTTCGGTGTTCAAATTTGCTAGTAAAAATGATGAAATTGGCAATTTTAGTAATCAAACTTGAGAAAAAGAATTATGAAATTGACTGTTTTACTGCTCAAGTTGGAGAGAAAAAATAAGAAAATTAACTGATTTAGTGCTTTAATTTGACAGCAAAAATGATGAAATTGATTGTTTTAGTGGCCAAAGTTCAAGTCAAAACCAGTAAAAATTGTACAATGTTTATATCTGTTTTATTATTGAATTTTTTTTAATTTACTGTTTTAGCTATTTGACAGTAATAAGGGTAAAATTGACTGTTTTGGTGTTCAAATTTGACAACAAAAATGATAAAATTCACGGTTTTAGCGGTCAAACTTGAGAGAAAGAATTATGAAATTGACTGTTTTACTGCTCAAATTGGGTAGCATAATTGATGAAATTTACAGTTTTTAGACATTATTTATTTTCATTTATGCATAACTAATTTTTTTATAAACCTTTATCGATTTTATCTCATTAATCTTGGAACTTACACGGTTTTAACCAAGCGACTGCACCAAAACAAAGTGTTTATAGTTTGAACTGAAATTTTGAAAATTCACCACAAATTCAGTTTTTAGGTTAGAAGCTTCATTTTTTTTTCACAACATAGCCCAAAGTGTCTGGATTATTATGTAGAATAAGTTTTCCTCATTAATCTGGAAAGTTACAGTTACAGAGCTGTAACCAAGTGACTGCACCAAAAGTTTGAGTTCTGAAGTGAAAAATTTAGTTTCTGAAGTGGAGCAATATGTAAACAAAGTTCAATTTATACCAAAAACTCCTATAACTTGATAACAACCGGTAAATATTAAATTCGTCCATGGGAGTGACGAAATCTACGCTATTTATTAAAAAGATTAGTTTTGCATAACGTGTGGGCCTTCGGCGATATAAAAGTGTCACGAAACCTTGGCGCATCGATGATCATACACGATTACTCGGTAACACATCCTGCGTAATAAGCAAACCACAGATTGCTGAACATTCCGGTTTATTTTTGAACATAGATTATTGAACAAATGCAATAAGTGCATCAACGATCCAGATAAGATAAGAAATTAAAACCATTTAACCAGATAACGACCTTTCAGAATGTCCGCACATACTTTTTTGATTGATCCAGTTAAGATCTGCCGATAAATTTAATCCCTAAATTTAAAACGGGCAGACAGCAATTAACTGATGAAGTAATCGTATAATCGGTGTAGCGGCGCGAAAAATAACGGGGGGAAGCCCAGCCGTGGGTTACGTTAATAATCGTTTCGAATGTCCCCCTCGTTCCCTTCCAATTTTTATCGTTTGACCATAAATATGGAAATGAAGGGTTTTTCGGATCTGTTAAGTTGACTATGCTTCCCGAGAGGTTATAAAATTTACAAGCATACGGCCCGGGAATTTAATTTGGGGCATAATGTGAGCAGTTTGAGTGATAAAATGTTCACTATAACGTTGGGTTTAGTGCTAGAGTAGATTTGTATTAAATTTTTTTGCTGGGCTTTAATGGCTTATTTAAACGCAGTATAGGTGCACTTTTTGGTGTAAAATTCTGCTTCTTCTTTTTCTCAGCTCGTATTTATCCACTCCTGGATGTAGGCCTCTTCCAAAGAGAAAAAGAAATTCACTAGATTTAAGGATAAATCCTAGTCTGCCAAAGGCTGCCCAGAAGAGGCCTATTCTTCTTGTGATTTCAGAAGATTGATTTTCTTTGCCAAGTTGAATTTTGTGGCCTAAGTAAACATATTCCGAGACAACCTTCAGGGGTTGGTCGTTAACGGTCACCTGGATGTCTTCTGTACTCATGATGTTTGCTTTGTTCAAGTCCAATTTGCAGCAATGCTCGATGAAGCTCCCAAAGCACGTTTTTAAGCTCTTCACTCTTCACCTGTGCTGGCAACGATCAAAATATCGTCGGCAAATCGTAAATGGTTTAGACGCACTCCATGGATATTAATCCTGTTCTCTTGCCAGTCAAGCTTTTTGAAGACATCCTCCAGGGCAAGGGTAAAAAGTTTTGGTGAGATAGTGTCTCCTTGCCTTACTCCTCTTTTGATTGGAATACTGTCGGGTTTTAACTCATCATCTATTTTTACATCAATGGAAGCGTTATTATAGATTTGTTTGATGAGGTTTGAGTATCTAGAGTCGATCCTTGCATTGTCTAGGGATTCTAGGAGTCCTATTATCTTATTCGTCAACCGGTTGGTTATTATTTTCGTAAATAGTTTGTATAAGTGCGATAACAAGCTGATAAGTCGATAATTATCTATGTTGTTTCTGCCTCCTTTCTTGTATAATAGGATGACTTCTGCATTTTGCCACTTAGTTGGGATTTTACCTTCTGTCAAACCTTCATTCAGCAACAATCTTACATGCTCCATCAGCGTCTCACCTTCTATTTTAATCATTTCGCTCGTGATTTGATCTTCACCTGGACTCTTTCTGTTTTTCATTTGATGTAATCTCCAGGTCTCCGATAGTTATTTCAGGGACCTCTTCGGATCCCACATTTTGTATTTTCCGTAGAAGTCCTGAACTGCAGTAACTATTTCACTACGATTGCCAACCACAATACCCTCCTTGTTTCTGATAATTTGGATCAGAACTTTCATG
Organism: Ips nitidus; assembly: GCA_018691245.2. Taxonomy (NCBI): domain Eukaryota; kingdom Metazoa; phylum Arthropoda; class Insecta; order Coleoptera; family Curculionidae; genus Ips; species Ips nitidus. The sequence continues at coordinate 6,441,371 of CM042798.1, forward strand.
CTTCTATTGTCTTCTTAATTACCTCATTATTATGGTTTCTTAAATCTTTTCGGATGTTCCTATTTATTTTTTTGTTAAGATTCTTATATCCTTGGTCCTCTCGATCCATTTCTTTTCTTGCTTTCATTAAATTTTTTGTGTGTGGGCTGATTTTGCTCAAATTTCCCTTTTGTTTAGAGCATATATGGTGTAAAATAACGGGTGCAAATTCTGACTGTCACTGATAGAATGTTCAATAACGCATTGAGTTGGGCAATTACAAAAAACTGAAATGTTCGGTATTCTACTACATTTAATAACTTTATACAGGCTGTTCTTTAAGTACTTTTGACCAATTTTAGTAGTAGATACAGTGTGGCAAAGTTTCACGTTTTTTCTACACTCTATAACTCCTAGAGTTTTTGAGATATTGAGCTTAAATTTGGAACACAATAAATTAATGTTAATTGTTAAGTTCTGGACACTCTGTCCAGCAATAAGAATAATGTTTGCACGAAAATATTAGTAGTATAAATTAGATTTTTCTTAAATATTTAAAAACACCAAATTTTACGTTAATATTTCTATCAATCTCTAAAATGCTGTGTTGCATATTTCCTAATTTTTTTTAGTAAAACGGGAAAAGTTAATTCAATTTGGAAACCAGGTATGAGTTTATCATGAAATTTCCTAAAACTTCTCATAGAAAATCTCCATATACATGCTTCACCAATTTGTCCCATCCTGTATTGTATGTGTACATTCTTGAATTTTATTTTTCTGATTACAAGGATGTCATTTGTTATTGTTGCATGCAAGTGTTTCTGGCAGTTCAAACTGTGACACCGCTTTTCTCCCTGACTATACCAAATTTTGTAATATTTTTTGAGGTTATTGGATAGGATATTTAATAAGAATTCCAAAAATGTGCTTAAAACAGTCATTTTCTCACTCCAAGTGGGTTTAACAGGCGATTTTGTCCCTGACTGTCTTTTTAAACTGTGTTTTGGCAGTTTTAACTGTGACACCGCTTTTCTCCCTGACTGTACCAAATTTTGTTGTGTTTTTTAAATTATTGGATAGGAAATTTAATGAGGATTCCAAAAATGTGCTTAAAACTGTAATTTTTGAATTTCAAGTTGGTTTTACAGGCGATTTTGTCTCTGACTGTCTTTTCAAACTGTGTTTCTGGCAATTCGAACTTCGACACCGCTTTTCTCCCTGACTGTACCAAATTTTCTGATGCTTTTCAGGTTCTTGGATAGGACATTTAATGAAGATTCCAAAAATGAGTTTAAAACAGTCATTTTCTCACTCAAAGTGGGTTTAACAGGCGATTTTGATCCTGCCTGTCTTTTCAAACTGTGTTTCTGGCAGTTTTAACTTTGACATCGCTTTTCTCATTGACTGTACCAAATTTTGAAGTATTTTTTGAGGTTGTTGGATAGAAAATTTAATGAGGAGTCCAAAAATGTGCTTAAAACAGTCATTTTCTCACTCCAAGTGGGTTTTACAGGCAATTTTGTCCCTCTGTCCTTTAAAACTGTATTTTGGCAGTTTTAACTTTAATACCGCTTTTCTCATTGACTGTACCAAATTTTGTAGTATTTTTTGAGATTGTTGGATAGAAAATTAATGAAGATTCCAAAAATGTGCTGAAAACAGTAATTTTCTCTCTCCCAGTGGGTTTTACAGGCGATTTTGCTCCTGACTGTCCTTTCAAACTGTGTTTCTGGCAGTTAAAACTTTGACACAGTTTTTCTCCCTGACTGTACCAGATTTTGTAGTGTTTTTCAGGTTACTGGACAGGAGATGTAATGAGAATTTCAAAAATTTACTTAAAGCAGTCATTTTCTCACTCCAACTAGGTTTTACAAGCGATTTTGTCCCTGACTGTCTTTTCAAACTAAGTTTTTGGTAGTTTAAACTTTGACACCGCTTTTCTTCCTGACTGTATCAAATTTTGGAGTATTTTTTGAGGTTGTTGGATAGAAAATTTAATGAAGATTCCAGAAATGTGTTTAAAACAGTCATTTTTTCACTCCAAGTGGGTTTGACAGGCGATTTTGTCCCAGACTGTCTTTTTAAACTGTATTTTTGGCAGTTCGAACTGTGACACCGCTATTCTTTCTGACTGTACCAAATTTGGTGGTGTTTTTCAGGTTATTGGATAGGAAATTTAATGAGGATTCCAAAAATTAGCTTAAAACAGTTATTTTATCACTCCAAGTGGGTTTTACAGGCAATTTTGTCCCTCTGTCCTTTAAAACTGTATTTTGGCAGTTTTAACTTTAATACCGCTTTTCTTCCTGACTGTACCAAATTTTGGAGTATTTTTTGAGGTTGTTGGATAGAAAATTTAATGAAGATTCCAAAAATGTGCTGAAAACAGTAATTTTCTCACTCCAAGTGGGTTTTACAGGCGATTTTGCTCCTGACTGTCCTTTCAAACTGTGTTTCTGGCAGTTCAAACTTTGACACCGTTTTTCTTCCTGACTGTACTAAATTTTCTGATGCTTTTCAGGTTATTGGATAGAACATTTAATGAGGATTTCAAAAATGTGCTTAAAACAGTTATTTTCTCACTCCAAGTGGGTTTTACAGGCAATTTTGTCCCTGTCTGTCAGTCAAAGGCTTTCTAGCTACAATTTGACAATTTTACCTATTCAAATGCTTACAGTGTTAATATGACAACTCAAGAGTCTTTAAGAATGCTTCCAGACAGTACTTTTAATTATTCAAAGACAGAAATAACCAGAAGTCTTGGTAAATACATTTTACAACAATTTGTACAATTAAAGTTTGTTTAAACTTACTGTAGAATTTTGACATTTGAATTAGGTTATTTTTGAAGTTATTTGTTAACAGATTTAGATTTACTAGAAATTAGTGGTAATGTTAATTAATAAGTGTCATCAGCAGAAGTAAAGACAATAAATGTCTTAAGGCAAATATCTAATCACAAATCAATTTTCCTTCTTAACTAAAACTACCACACCATTTTCTATGGTTTATAATACCATATTGTTATAGAACACCGGAAGTGCTACAGAAAATCGAGCAGGTGTTTTGTGAATCGAGCAACACTGAAACCGTATTGATCATTCCAAACTTTTTAGGTCACAGTCTGAATGAATTAGGTGAAATAAAAATAAAAAAATCTCATAAACAAAGCTGGAATTATAAACGTGGGTCGGTTACTCCAATTTGACAAGCCCATTAAGAATTTCGTGCTCTCAATTCCGATCCAGCGCTGACCGATTTGATGATGCGATCGTATTTCGCAGATGATTGATGCATCAAGAATCAGGAGTTAAAAATGGATGCAATAAGGCTTGTAGACATAGTTACCCTAAACGTAGTCGATAATACTTATTGAAAAATCTACGAATTCAGGTTATGACTCTACGTTCGTTTAGACTGCAAGTTATTTTTAATGTTGAATCATCGGCCTGAAAGAATAATATGATTGCCAATGTAAATATCAGTAGAATATAAACATCGATATTTTTGATTGCAACATTGGACTCCTTTTCAGTTTCTTGACTGGGAGGTTAGGGAAGGTTAATGACACTTGGAAATGTCACTACCAGAACCACCACATGTTTCTTTTAAAGATTTTTTTGCAGTTGCAACAGGCACATATCGTCGCCTGCGTTTTTGCTACATCGATATAAATTTGGAGAAAGGCAATAAAAATTATGGCAACAATAAATCGGACAAATCAATTTGGACAACTCATGTAATATCGTAGGCTCGTAAAGCGACATAATCGGACAAAATAAACAGGACGCGATTACGGCACTTAGAAAAAGCGTATTTTGCCTTGCTCGCTATTTATACTAGTTTTACTACAGGTTTTACGACGACGTTTCCCTGTCTGGTCGATTACTTAAGATCTAAAATTATTTCAGTACATTGGTCTGCAGAACTTAGTTATTACAATGCGATGTGTTAAATATAAACAGGGACAGGTGAATTAGAAACAAACACAACCTGGAAATAGAACTTAATATAGTAACCAATTCTGAAAAAATTTAAAACACAAAACTATGGTACCCTCGTATAAGGATGAACGCATCGCGTGTCGTTTAATTAAAAAACATATGTTGTTTTCGTTTTAAGACGACTTTTATGTAAAAATATGACGATTTAGCACGAAGCTTTAAATCGTTAATTGTTTTTCTGCTTTTTGTTGTAAATGACTTTATTGTTAAAATTGTGTCATCAGCTTTGTAAATGATAATGAAAGTACATGGACAATTGACAAATCACGTAAAGGAGGATTGCTGGTATTTACCGGTAAGGCAAAGTAAAATTGAAAAAATTCAGTGTGACAAGGAAATTTACTCATTTTACCAGTAAATTTGAGAGTCTAATTGAGATCTGCTTGAAAGTGAGTGAGTGAGTTTTGTCATATTAACACTGTAAGCATTTGAATAGGTAAAATTGTCAAATTGTGGCTAGAAAACTTTTGATTGAAGACAGGAAGGTTCTCACTGTCTTTCAGTAGTCAAGTGAAAACCAGAAGACTTCTTTCTGTTTTTTAATAGTCAAAGGCGCTGCCTGGAAGCCTCTTGAGTTGTCATATTAACACTGTAAGCATTTGAATAGGTAAAATTGTCAAATTGTGGCTAGAAAGCTTTTGATTGAAGACAGGAAGGTTCTCACTGTCTTTCAGTAGTCAAGTGAAAGCCAGAAGACTTCTTTCTGTCTTTCAATAGTCAAAAGCACTGCTTGGAAGCCTTCTTAAAGACTCTTGAGTTGTGATATTAACACTGTAAGCATTTGAATAGGTCAAATTGTAAAATTGTAGCTAGAAAACCTTTGATTGAAGACAGGAATGTTCTCACTGTCTTTCAGCAGTCAAGTGAAAACCAGAAGACTTCTTTCTGTCTTTCAATAGTCAAAAGCACTGCTTGGAAGCCTTCTTAAAGACTCTTGAGTTGTCATATTAACACTGTAAGCATTTGAATAGGTAAAATTGTCAAATTGTAGCTAGAAAGCATTTGATTGAAGACAGGAAGGTTCTCACTGTCTTTCAATAGTCAAAAGCACTGCTTGGAAGCCTTCTTAAAGACTCTTGAGTTGTGATATTAACACTGTAAGCATTTGAATAGGTAAAATTGTAAAATTGTAGCTAGAAAACGTTTGATTGAAGACAGGAAGGTTCTCACCACTTCTCAGTAGTCAAGTGAAAGCCAGAAGACTTCTTTCTGTCTTTGAATAGGTAAAATTATCACATTGTGGCTAGAAAGCTTTTGATTGAACACAGGAAAGTTCTGCCTTTCAGTAAAGTGAAAACCAGAAAACTTCTTTCTGTTTTTTAATAGTCTAAGGCGCTGCCTGGAAGTCTCTTGAGTTGTCATATTAACACTGTAAGCATTTGAATAGGTAAAATTGTCAAATTGTGGCTAGAAAGCTTTTGATTGAAGACAGGAAGGTTCTCACTGTCTTTCAATAGTCAAAAGCACTGCTTGGAAGCCTTCTTAAAGACTCTTGAGTTGTGATATTAACACTGTAAGCATTTGAATAGGTAAAATTGTCAAATTGTGGCTAGAACGCTTTTGATTGAAGACAGGAAGGTATAGTCAAAGGCGCTGCCTGGAAGCCTCTTGAGTTGTCATATTAACACTGTAAGCATTTGAATAGGTAAAATTGTCAAATTGTGGCTAGAAAGCCTTTGATTGAAGACAGGAAGGTTCTCACTGTCTTTCAATAGTCAAAAGCACTGCTTGGAAGCCTTATTAAAGACTTTTGAGTTGTGATATTAACACTGTAAGCATTTGAATAGGTAAAATTGTCAAATTGTGGCTAGAAAACTTTTGATTGAAGACAGGAAGGTTCTCACTGTCTTTCAGTAGTCAAGTGAAAACCAGAAGACTTCTTTCTGTCTTTCAATAGTCAAAGGCGCTGCCTGGAAGCCTCTTGAGTTGTCATATTAACACTGTAAGCATTTGAATAGGTAAAATTGTCAAATTGTGGCTAGAAAGCATTTGATTGAAGATTGGAAGGTTCTCACTGTCTTTCAATAGTCAAAAGCACTGCTTGGAAGCCTTCTTAAAGACTCTTTAATAGTCAAAAGCACTGCTTGGAAGCCTTATTAAAGACTCTTGAGTTGTCATATTAACACTGTAAGCATTTGAATAGGTAAAATTGTCAAATTGTAGCTAGAAAGCTTTTGATTGAAGACAGGAAGGTTCTCACTGTCTTTCAGTAGTCAAGTGAAAGCCAGAAGACTTCTTTCTGTCTTTCAATAGTCAAAAGCACTGCTTGGAAGCCTTCGTAAAGCCTCTTGAGTTGTCATATTAACACTGTAAGCATTTGAATAGGTAAAATTGTCAAATTGTAGCTAGAAAACCTTTGATTGAAGACAGGAATGTTCTCACTGTCTTTCAGTAGTCAAGTGAAAACCAGAAGACTTCTTTCTGTCTTTCAATAGTCAAAAGCACTGCTTGGAAGCCTTATTAAAGACTCTTGAGTTGTGATATTAACACTGTAAGCATTTGAATAGGTAAAATTGTCAAATTGTAGCTAGAAAACCTTTGATTGAAGAGAGGAATGTTCTCACTGTCGTTCAGTAGTCAAGTGAAAGCCAGAAGACTTCTTTCTGTCTTTCAATAGTCAAAAGCACTGCTTGGAAGCCTTCGTAAAGCCTCTTGAGTTGTCATATTAACACTGTAAGCATTTGAATAGGTAAAATTGTCAGAAAGCTTTGATTGAAGACAGGAAAGTCTTTCAATTGTAGTCAAGTGAAGATTGGAAGACTTCTCACTGTCTTTCAATAGTCAAAAGCACTAGTTGGAAGCCTTCATAAAGCCTCTTGAGTTGTCATATTAACACTGTAAGCATTTGAATAGGTAAAATTGTCAAATTGTGGCTAGAAAGCTTTTGATTGAAGACAGGAAGGTTCTCACTGTCTTTTAGTAGTCAAGTGAAAACCAGAAGACTTCTTTCTGTCTTTCAATAGTCAAAAGCCNCAGNGTCNCGGCGGGNANCAANAGTCGGNGAGNACCACAACTTCTNTCGTTAAGNTNNTCTNACGCCNTNNTGTNCTTGNNCCTNTNTCNNCGGCACCNNAACTGAGGGNTTNNNACNCGTNGCATNAAAGGCNNACACTNNGAAGTCATANATCACCCGNNATANCAANGNTGANACGACTNCAAANGCTNCAGACNAGCNCNCCGNGGNNATCNCGNGGTATCTNTCAGAGCATAAGGCTNNNGGAGATTGANCGNCNTNTNAACATCCCGCACTTTCCNNGCCGTNTAANTCNNNGTGATNNGACNNCTTNATCGACANAGNNACNCTCGNGGTGAGAAGTGGNTCNTGATAGNNCTNTATTGGGNAGCNTNTTGNNCANTANGGGGTGNACNAGNNGNGCTCCNTGAGCNTNGACGTCCTCNCAGNCNGTTTTCNANTTCTTACTANCTNNNTNNANCTCCCNAAGGTCACATCAGNTCGNCCACCTTAGCGNTCATAGTTTGACATTGAGACAGTCAGGGAGAAAATTGCTTGTTAAACCCACTTGGAATTAACAAATTACAGTTTTAAGCACATTTTTAGAATCCTCATTAGATTTCCTATCCTATAACCTGCAATACACCACAAAATTTGGTACAGTCAGGGAGAAAAGCGGTGTCAAAATTTGAACTGCCAGAAACATAGTTTGAAAGGACAGTTAGGTACAAAATCGTCTGTAAATTCCACTTGCAGTGAGAAAATGACAGTTTTAGGCTCATTTTTGGAGCCCTTATTAAATTTCCTATCTAATAACCTAAAAAACCTCAAAATTTGGTACAGTCAGGGAGAAAAGCGGTGTCAAAGTTTGAACTGCCAGAAACACAGTTTGAAAGAACAGTCAGGTACAAAATTGTCTGTAAATTCCACTTGGAGTGAGGAATTGACAGTTTTAAGCACATTTTTGGAATCCTCACTAAATTTCCTATCTAATAACCGGAAAAACACCACTAAATTTGGTACAGTCAGGGAGAAAAGATGTGTCAAAGTTTGAACTGCCAAAAACACAGTTTGAAAGGACAGACAGGTACAAAATTGTCTGTAAATTCCACTTGGAGTGAGGAATTGACAGTTTTAAGCACATTTTTGGAATCCTCACTAAATTTCCTATCTAATAACCGGAAAAACACCACTAAATTTGGTACAGTCAGGGAGAAAAGATGTGTCAAAGTTTGAACTGCCAGGAACACAGTTTGAAATGACAGTCAGGTACTAAATCGCCTGTAAGTTCCACTTCGAGTGAGAAAATGATAGTTTAAAGCCCATTTTTGGAACCCTCATTAAATTTCCTATCCAATAACCTGAAGAACATCACAAAATTTGGTACAGTCAGGGAGAAAAGCGGTGTCAAAGTTTGAACTGCCAGAAACACAGTTTGAAAGAACAGTCAGGTACAAAATCGCCAGTAAAATCCACTTGGAGTGAGAAAATGACAGTTTTAAACCCATTTTTAGAATCCTCATTAGATTTCCTATCCCATAACCTGCAATACACCACTAAATTTGTTACAGTCAGGGAGAAAAGAGATGTCAAAGTTTGAACTGCCAAAAACACAGTTTGAAAGCACAGTCAGGTACAAAATTGTCTGTAAATTCCACTTGGAGTGAGGAATTGACAGTTTTAAGCACATTTTTGGAACCCTTATTTAATTTCCTATCCAATAACCTAAAAAACCACAAAATTTGGTACAGTCAGGGAGAAAAGCGGTGTCAAAGTTTGAACTGCCAGAAACACAGTTTGAAAGAACAGTCAGGTACAAAATCGCCAGTAAAATCCACTTGGAGTGAGAAAATGACAGTTTTAAGCCCATTTTTAGAATCCTCATTAGATTTCCTATCCCATAACCTGCAATACACCACTAAATTTGTTACAGTCAGGGAGAAAAGAGATGTCAAAGTTTGAACTGCCAAAAACACAGTTTGAAAGGACAGTTAAGTACAAAATCGCCTGTAAATTCCACTTGGAGTGAGAAAATTACAGTTTTAGGCTCATTTTTTAATCATTATTAAATTTCCTATCCAATAACCTGGAAAAACACTCGATATTTTAGTACAGTCAAGGAGAAAAGCGGTGTCAATTGAACTGCCAGAAACACAGTTTGAAAGGACAGTTAGGTACAAAATCGTCTGTAAATTCCACTTGGAGTGAGAAAATGACAGTTTTAAGCCCATTTTTGGAATCTTCATTAGATTTCCTATCCAATAACCTGAAATACACCACTAAATTTGGTACAGTCAGGGAGAAAAGCGGTAGTTTGAACGACAGTTATATACAGTCATACTTGCATTTACCTTTACAGACACTTGTATAAATTAATAATTATTATTCATGATTTTCAAGCTTCTTGGTCATAGGAAAGCGTAAAATATGTCAATACTTGTGACTTGTTTGCGAAGGTACTCGTTCGGTGGATGTTTTAACTGTGTTGTTAACAGGTGAAAATTCATGTTTTCTACTACTATAAATGCGTTACAGAACGATGTATTTGTCGTGGTAATTGAACAGTTTTTTTGAATGGGATGGTTAGTTTAACCTTGTTTCTCTAAAAACATCACTATAGTTTCCAATAGGAAAATTTTTCTTACCATAAGATTTATCTTTACAGGAAGAAACTACATAAATACCGACGATGTCTTTGTCATTACGAATCAACATTGTCGACAGCAATGTCACAAAAACTATCGTATTCAGTCCTTCCACCACCGTACACGACGCTTGCAGAATCATCAGGGAAAAATGCACTGAAGCTATTGGACAACGTAAGTTTTGCTACTTAACCCAGTGCAAACTGCTACTTAACTATTTAAACAGCAAAAGACTATGGCCTCTTCATGACCGACGAAGACAACTCCACCGGCGTATGGATGGAACCAGGCCGTAACCTAGAATACTACATCCTGAAGAATGGAGATACAATTGAGTACCGCAAAAAGCTGCGGTATCTGAAAGTAAAAATGCTTGATGGTAAGTCACTGAATGAATGTTGAAAACGCCAGTTAATTGCATTTTTGTTCAGGCGCGCTAAAAACTATGCTGGTGGACGACTCTCAAATTGTGGCTAACCTTATGGTAGTTATATGCTCCAAACTGGGCATAACAAACCACGACGAGTACTCGTTAGTACTGGAAGATTTGGAGCCCCAAGACACCAACACCTTGGATACCCGTAACTACGGTACTTTGACACTAAAACGAAAGAAGGAGGAACGCGGAAGGGAGAGGGACGCTAAAATGGAACAATTGAGAAAAAAGCTGCATACAGACGACGAAGTGAACTGGTTGGACCCTTCCAAAACGTTGCGCGAACAAGGCATAGACGAGAACTCTACCGTGTTGTTGCGCAGAAAGTTCTTCTTTTCTGACCAGAATATTGACTCTAGAGATCCAGTTCAACTCAATCTGCTCTATGTGCAAGCTCGTGACGCTATTCTAAACGGCACCCACCCGATTACACAAGAAAAAGCTTGCGAGTTTGCGGGAATTCAGTGTCAAATCCAGTTCGGTGATTACAACGAGAGCAAGCACAAACCGGGATTTTTGGATTTGAAAGAATTTTTACCGCAATCCTACACGAAAATTAAAGGAATAGAAAAGAAGATATTCCAAGAGCACAAAGCCTGTCAGGGCTTGAGCGAGTTGGACGCCAAAGTGAAGTACACCAAGGCTGCCAGGTCTTTACCCACTTACGGCGTAACATTCTTCTTGGTCAAGGAGAAGATGAAGGGAAAGAATAAGCTGGTGCCTCGCCTGCTCGGTGTCACCAAGGATTCGGTCATGAGATTGGACGAAAAGTCCAAAGTGATTATGAAGACTTGGCCTTTGACTACTGTGAGGCGGTGAGTTTTATTTCTATTGTTTTGCTTTTGCTGTATTCCAACTTAGTTTTCAAAATTGTAATGAATTATAGCAAGTCTTTGTTTTTTAAGAGACACACATAACTATTACTATTATTTGAATGCATAAGAACAAACCAAACTGAGGTTGCCTTGAAAACTATTGTAAACTGTTGCTATACAATCAAAAATTAGGCTCAAAAAACCAATTAAACGAACTGAATTCATTGGCAATTTAAAAATGGTACTTTTATCAACATTAAGAACTTTTACAGCATGTGATACACATTGTGTATGAATCCACTAACTAAACTCTAAAGCAATATATTTACAAATAACTAATTTCTTTTGTTTATCCCTAATCTGTCTGTGATGATCTATTTTATTTTGTGAGTTTATTATGCCCAGTGTTGCCAAGTCAAAATATTTAATAACGGTAGAACAATCTGTCAAAAAACGGTGGATAAAAGTACATAAAAAAAATAAACAATTTACATAAGGAAAACCAAATTTATTTTACATTATTATTCAGGATGTTTTTTAAATAATTTCAAAATATAATGGTAATTTGTTGTATAAATCATACTTCAAAAATACAGATTTTTATTTTTTATGATTTCTGGTTCTGGTTACAATGGCCACTCGTCCAGCCAACGGTCAGCCAGATTAACTCTCTATAATTTGCTTTCTAAGTTTTCGTGACAGATATCACGTGGTTTCAGAAGATAATTTACCTAAGCAGTCACTTGACAACTGTCATAAATGTCAGAAACTCGTTTTATATCAAATACTACAAGAAAACTTTTCTGAACTTTGATTTTTTCACTTTTTAGCAGTTTCACAGTTTTGACGTTAGTAACAGTTGTCACCTGATTTTAGAACACTATTTAGCTAAACGGTCACGTGATAATTGTTAAAATAACTGTCATAAATCTCAGAAACGCGTCTCGTTTCGAAAACTGTATTAAACTTTAATTTTTGCAGATTCTAGAATCTAGTCAAATTTGGTTTTAGAGGATAGGTTAGCTAGTCACGTGACCCACTTAGAATAAGAAAATAACTGTTTTAAGCACATTTTTGGAATTCTCATTAAATTTCCTATTCAATAACCTCAAAAATCACTACAAAATATGGTACAGTTAAGGAGAAAAGCGGTGTCAAAGTTTAAAGTTTGAAAGGACAGTCAGGGGCAAAATTGCCTGTAAAACCCACTTGGAGTAAAAAATGACTGTTTTAAGAACATTTTTGGAATTCTCATTAAATTTCCTATTCAATAACCTAAAAAAACACCAAAATTTGGTAGTCAGGGAGAAAAGCGGTGTCAAAGTTTGAACCGAAAGAAACACAGTTTGAAAGGACAGTCAAGGACAAAATTGCCTGTAGAACCCACTTGGAGTAAAAAAATGACTGTTTTCAGCACATTTCTGGAATCCTTACTAAATTTCCTATTTAATAATCTCAAAAAACACTACAAAATATGGTACAGTTAAAAAGAAAAGCGGTGTTAAAGTTTAAAGGACAGTCAGCGACAAAATTGTCTGTAGAATCCACTTGGAGTCAGAAATGACTATTTTAAGCACATTTTTGGAATTCTCATTAAATTTCCTATTCAATAACCTTAAAAATCACTACAAAATATGGTACAGTTAAGGAGAAAAGCGGTGTCAAAGTTTAAACTGTAAAGCAGGTTTTACACCGCGCTTTGATGTCAAAGAAATTCATGAATTTATTCATGAAGCTGCTTCAAGGACAAATTTTACCAGTGTAAAACAAAATTTTATGTCAAATTTACCTTCAAATAATTTTACTTCAAATTTTTCACCAAATAGGACAGGTTCTATTTTCATCCAACTTATTTGATCAAACTTGCCGTTTTGCGTAATGCCAACTGCCAACAGATAAAAACGAAAAGTAAAGTGAGGTTAAAATCAGAGACTGACTATTAGTATTCAGTTGAAGCTGCAGAATTCAATACATAAATACAGTATTCAAGGCGATTATGAGATTTCAAAATATTCAAAAAACCAGAAAAATAAGAAAACAAAGTAGGAATAATCTTCTTGGTTGGCCAAACTGTTTTCATTGACAGCTTTGACATAAAAGTTTGATAGGTGTAAAACGAAATCACATTATGCTTCAAAAAATTCATGAATTTATTTGATGCATAAAATTTGATCAAATAAATGTGTCCAATTTCTTTGAAGTAAAACTTTTGGTGTAAAACCTGCTTAAGAAACCCAGTTGGAAAAAACAGTCAGCGGCAAAATTGCCTGTAGAACCCACTTGGAATCAAAAAATGACTGTTTTAAGCACATTTTTGGAATTCTTATTAAATTTCCTATTCAATAACCTCAAAAAACACTACAAAATATGGTACAGTTAAGGAGAAAAGCGGTGTTAAAGTTTGAAAGGACAGTCAGGGGCAAAATTGCCTGTAAAACCCACTTGGAGTAAAAAATGACTGTTTTAAGAACATTTTTGGAATTCTCATTAAGTTTCCTATTCATCAACCTAAAAAAACACCAAAATTTGGTACAGTCAGGGAGAAAAGCGGTGTCAAAGTTTGAACCGAAAGAAACACAGTTTGAAAGGACAGTCAAGGACAAAATTGCCTGTAGAACCCACTTGGAGTCAAAAAATTACTGTTTTAAGCAAATTTCTGGAATCTTTACTAAATTTCCTATTTAATAATCTCAAAAAACACTACAAAATATGGTACAGTTAAGGAGAAAAACGGTGTTAAAGTTTGAAAGGACAATCAGCGACAAAATTGCCTGTAGAACCCACTTGGAGTCAAAAAATGTCTGTTTTAAGCACATTTTTGGAATCCTTATTAAATTTCCTATTCAAAAACTTGAAAAACACAACAAAATTTGGAACAGTCAGGTAGAAAGCGGTGTCAAAGTTTGAACTGTCAGAAACCCAGTTTGAAAAAACCCACTTGGAATCAAAAAATGACCCTATTAAATTTCCTATTCGATAATCTTAAAAAACACTACAGAATTTGGTACAGTTGAGAAAAGCGGTGTTAAAGTTTGAAAGGACAATCAGGGACAAAATTGCCTGTAGAACCCACTTGGAGTCTTGGAAATGACTGTTTTAAGCAGATTTTTCGAATTCTCCTTAAATTTACTATCAAATAAGCTGAAGCTGAAGCTGAAATGTTTCACAACCCACATAATGGCAATTTTATTTAAAACGGTAGATTATAAACAAAAATTATAGCAAGAGAACGGTAGTAGAACCACAAAAACGGTAGATATACCGATCTAATGGTAAACCTGGCAACGTTGATTATGCCTTTGACAACCACTTTGTTGCCTTTGTCGGTTAAAGGTTAAATCACAGATTAACACCACTAGATAGGTCTTAATTTTAGTGTTTATAATGAGAAACAGTGTTTCGAGTTCTTTAGAGTCACAGGAGTCGCCACATGTCAACATTTTGTCAAGTTTACGTCCCTGCTGTCATGCACTACGGCGGGATTTTTGAATTAAAGTTTCCAATTTTTTGATTTTTGTTTAAAAAAAAGTAATTAAAACAACAAATTAGTGCAAGACCTCGGAGAAGTAAAATAAAAATAAATAATAACACACATATGAAGACGGCCGATTGCACCGATCTATTTAAGGGCACCGTAGGCTAGGTTTTAATTTGACTGTGAGATTTTGCGCACGTAATCTGTCCGAGTCAAATCACAAATTTGTCTAGGAGAACCCTTAATTACCCTTTTGAAAGTTTTGAAAACGTTTTAAACTTTTTGAATAAGATTCTTTAGAATCCATATTTTGGTGGATTACAAATCCTCCCAGTTTCTACTACATTTCTACACATATCTTAATTATACAAACTTACTTATCTATTAATTTTGAGAAAAGTTATTACCATTTTTTTTATAGATGGGGAGCATCTCCAAACACTTTCACTCTAGACTTTGGCGATTACCACTCCCAATACTATTCGGTCCAAACCACCGAAGCTGAACAAATCCAACAAATTATAGCGGGATACATCGATATTATTCTGAAAAAGAAACAGGCTAAAGACCATTTTGGCATCGATGGAGACGAAGGTTCTACCATGTTTGAGGAAAGTGTCGCACCACACAAGTGAGTTATTTTGTCAGTTTATTTTGATTTCCATTAAACTGATAATGTATTTAGAGCCTCTATTATCCAACACGAGAGCAGTAACGTTGGTAAATTAGATGTGCACTCTATCGCTAAACCGGCTGTATTGAGGGGCGGGGATTCTGGTATGTTGTAACTGTTTTGTTTCTATTCATTAGTGCTAGTTAGTAGTATTTTTTTTATTTGGAGGGTTTTCACAAGAAATATTATTTTTATTTGGTTTTGTAGTCAGTTTTTTTTTGTTTGGTTTTGATTAGGTGAAAGGCAAATTCATATGGGTGCTATGGAGAGCCCTAAGCTTTCCACTGTAAGTGGTCAAGCTAATTTGGCGCATACGCCACCGATTACGGTAAGCCTTTCAGTATTTTTTCTTTTTAATAACATCCATAACGTTCATTTGATTATTGGTACTTATTATCAGCTCTAACTCTACAACTAATAGTTCAACACTTATTAAAAGTAATTACGTTTAGGCAAATCTTTTAATACACTAAAATCAACCACCAGGAACCATATTATATAGAAGCACCAAACGACACACCGTAACTAGCGGTTTCGGAACGTAGTCTCATTCAGAGCACTTCAATTGGTTAACAGTGTTAACAAAAACCCAGTTTTATCTTAAGATGTTGTTTTCTTTCTAGATCACTACCTGCAAGGAAGACTTCTATTTAAAAGAGATCATAATGGTATGGGAATAAAATTCTTCCGGAAAAATACGTGATTAAACGTTTACTTTTTAACTCTGGGGTGTGACTTGTTGTGATTATAGGTCTTTTATAACTGTTCTTAAAGTTAATCTTAACTGGATAAACTAAAACAGTTAACGTTAGGGTATGCGCATTTTATTATTCTATATCTAATATATTAATTGTCGAAAAATTAGACTGAATCTTTATTCCATATTAATACAATTTCTAATTGATGGTTGAGAGTGTAACACAAATTTCCGACACAAAACTTACAGAAGTTGTCAATTTTCTAAAGCAAAGTTTCTAGAGTTTGATGGTCTAAACATGTTTGTCGAAGCTGAAAATCTATTATGTTGTCCAATTTTATTATACAGGGTGTCCAAATAAGAGGCAGAAGGCTTCGGGAAATCAACATTTCTCAATAAAAAGGGGCCCAAAGAATCGCTATAATATATTTTGTGTGAGTTGCTACAAATGTGCACAGAAGAGCATATTAACAGCTCTAATTCAAAAAAAGTGCATATCGGTCAAACCCACTGTTCTAAATTAAAACTGCTAGTCATAACTGTCAAAATTCCACTCATAAAGCTATAAAATAAGTTTGGTACTGCTGTTACTGATTTGACTGGGTTTTAAGCGTGTTTTGTGCATTTACAGCTTTATGGAGAGGATTTTGACGGTTTATAATTAAAAATGGACTTAAATTAAGTTAGAAACAGACAACCAAATGTTACAAATGCAAAAAATGCACTGATGAAGGTATAAAATGCATTCAACCAAAGTCACACTGATTTTGTTGCTTTTCAAATATGTTTCGTTGTTTTTTACTTTAATGGGATTGAATTTGACAGTTTTAAAACGTCATAACTGTCAAAATTGCACTCATAAAGTTATAAAGTATGTTTGGTACTGCTTATAATAATTTTACTGGACTTTAAGAGTGTTTTGTGGTTTTACAGTTTTATGGAGAGGATTTTGACGGTTGTCATAATTAAAAATCGACTAAAATTAAGTCAGAAACCACCAACCAAATGTTACAAATGCAAAAATTGCACTGGTGAAGGTATAAAATGCACTCAACCAAAATCACACTGATTTTGTTACTTTTCAAGTATGTTTTTATGTTTTGTACCTCTATGGGGTTGAATTTGACAGTTTCCAGGTTTAGAACAGAACGTAGAAAACACACGTGAAACAAAAACATTTATGTCTCTATTATTTACGTCACTCCATTTTACTTTGATTTTTGCTAATATACATATTATTAGTCATAGAAAAAAGGGTAAATCAAAAGTTGCTTAATAAAATAAACTTCTTCTTACAAAGATTTACAATTTTACCAAAAAAATCAAATCAAAATAGATTGATTATTGTCATTTTGACTTTTATTGAGCTATACAGGGTGGTCCAGTTTTAAGTGTCAATAATTCACCATTTGATAGTTAATCAAAAAATAAGTTGACTTGCATTATGTCATTTTTCTGAAAAACGTTTCTTAAGGAAGATACAGTCCTCCAAATTTCAATTTAAAAAATCGTTTTATAGTTTAAAACTGAACATTCAAGACTTGTGAAAGTCCAAATTTGTACTGAATAGTCTAAAAACTTTTTTACTACTAGGAATGGTCTTATGATTCGCTTTCTCAGACTGCCATCCTGGTTGAGTGTCTGAAACTGGCATTCAAGAACTAAAAAAAGTCCGGAAATCAAGACAAAGATTGTATTGTGCATGAAACTCATTTTTTACTACTAAAAATAATATAAAAGTTGACTTTTAATGCTAGAACTGACTTTACTAGGACTAAAGAGAGTCCAAAAGTATATTTTCAAGACTTTAATTGGTGTACAACTCAATTTTCTGGACTGGACAACAAGCCTAGAAGTAAATTAAATTTTCGGACATTTTATTTCTATAAAAATTACTTATACTTTTATTACTGAAGAAACTTGACTTTTGGAAATAGTCTTAAACTCGATTTTTCAGTCTTAAAAAGCACTAAAAACAGTCTGAATTTCTTAGAGATGCTACAATTTATTGCACCTATGAGTGTAGAAGTCAATTTAATAGTGAAGAAGCTTGAAATAACATTTTCAAGACTATGGTCAGTGGACACACTGGCTTTTAGGCCTGATAAGTCAAAAACTTTGTAGTCTTGAAACTCGATTTGAAAACAGCCTTAAAACACTAAAAACAGTCTAGTTTATTAAGAAATACCCGAATTTTTAGCACTGAGGTGTCTAGAAGTCGATTTAATAGTGACAAAGCTTGGAATGCCATTTTAAGTCTATGAAGAATGTAAAAATTGTTTTTTAAGTTTGCTATGTCAATAACTTGGTGAAGATAGTCTTGAAACTCGATTTTCCAAGCTGAAAGCAGTTCTGAAGCACTAAAAATAGTCCAGAATTCGAAGAAAATGAAAAGCAAAGTAAAAAGCACGAAAAGTTCGTTTTCAAGACAATTTTTCATGAATCTAATGTCAATGTCCTGCATCTAAGACTATTTTCAAGACTAAAATATTGAAATTTGTCTTCAAATTATGAAAACTTACTTCAAATGCAAATTTTAAGCTTCTGATGTCACTTTTCATTAGTTCAGTCACATTTTGGGGTTCAAGTCAATTTTTAAGGTTTAAATATATGAATTTGTAGTAACAAATTCTTGAAAAAGTACTTAGTTTTTATGTCTACAAGTCAATTTTCAGTATTAAAGTCTCTCGATTTGCATGAAAAGTCAATTTTCAAAACTAAAGTCTTTCAGTTTGTCTGGAAACTATGAAAACTGGCTACAATAATATTTTTTAAACTTCTTAAGTGAATTTTCCGTTTCCAAGACAATTTTTAAGTTGGGTTGGGTTAGTTTTGGGACTTTGACCGTAATAACGTGTAATAAAGTGCTTGTTCCAAATTTGATCAATATTGCTCCAACGGTCTGACAGTTATGACAAAAAAAAACGATTTTGTAAACAGAAATTTGAAGGACTGTATTTTCCTTAGGAAGCACTTTTCAGGAAAATGACATAATGAATGTCAACTTATTTTTTAATTGGCTATGGATTGGTGAATTATTGATATTTAAAACTGGACCACCCTGTATAATATAAATTGTCACATATGTAAATAACTGGTCAAAAAATTGTTATATTAAACTTTGCGCACTTGGAAGATGAAGATTAATCATTAAAAATAGCTTTTTTTTAGTAAATAACTTGAAATAGAAGAAAGCTTGAAAGTTAATTTTTTTGCTCCCTGATGTAGTATTCAGTTTCTTTCATTTTGATATTAAATTCCTATTTGAATTTATGGCGACTTGCTCTTTTTTAATTAAAGTTTTAGTACGCCCTCTTGGAGGCATTCCCCGCAACTGAAAATATTTTTTCTTTGGGACCCTTTTTATAACATTTCTTAACTGTTTAGTCAAAAAAGCACTATTATTTGGACACTTTCTACAAATTACTATTTTGGACATCGACTACTTACAATTTGTATAGTTTTGACGTTTTGTCAGTACTAATGGCTTAGGTTTTGGACTTGCGTGGTCTTTGCAACAAATACCCAGCCTTTTTATACTGTAATGTTAAGTAATTGTGGTTAATTTTAGTGTATTAAAAGAGCGGCGTGATTCAGAATGTAAGCATATTTAAAAATCGTGACATTTGTTACATGTCTGTCCAGGACGAGGTGACAGAGTAGGTACATATAGCTTTTTTGCTCCTTAACGTAGGATTTTAGTGAATAAACTGCATGATGATTGGCCACAAATAACCACACTCATAGTTTGTACAAACACAGGTGTGTCATTTTGTTTTTTTTTTCTCTCACTATACCGGTTTGTGTCTATAAAGACCGTCTTGCCGTAATTACCAGCCTGTAAAAAGCTGGCTAGCCATTAACCGAATTATAAATCGCATAGTCTTATCGCGAAACGAAAATTCACTCGTTGCTCTCCGAGCCGCAACGCGCCCTCGTGTCCACTATCGAGTCTACTCAGATCAAGATCAAAGAGTCCGAGCTTGACTTGGATACTCGAGCGCAATATCCGGAGATTGGATCGGATGCCGCGTCTAAGAAATGGAAGGAAATGACGCTGGACACCAGCAAACAGAATGTGGGCAGTCAGATTGCCGCAATGAACGCTGCCACTGCTCAAGTGAGTGTTTTTTTAGTTGAATTTCAGGGTGGGTAACACAAATTTTTAGGTGGTGACTCTCACTATGGCTCCGGACGAAGTGGACCATCACGCTGTAGGAGCCGCCATTACCACTATAGGAAGCAACTTACCGGAAATGACTAAAGAAGTGAAGAAAATTATCGCTTTTAGTGACGATAAACCTTTGGGAGACAAACTACTGGATGCCACCAGGACTTTGTGCAAGGCTTTCAGCGATTTACTGAAAGCGGCAGAGCCCGAATCCAAGGAGGTTTGTTTTTTAATGTGATTCACCCAGAAAATTGTTCTACAAACAATATCACCGTAATAGCCAAGGCAGAGTTTGATCAACGCAGCGTCTAGAGTTGGAGAGGCCAGCACCCAAGTTTTGGCCACAATTGGGGAAGACACAGCTGAAAACAAAGAGCTGCAAGACTTGCTAATGTCATTAGCAAAAGCAGTGGCTAACACAACGGCCGCGTTAGTTCTAAAAGCTAAGAACGTAGCAGCTTCTTGCGAAGATCAACATATGCAGAACAGAGTGATTGGTGCAGCTACGCAATGTGCTTTGGCAACGTCTCAATTGGTGGCATGCGCTAAAGTCGTGTCGCCCACTATTCACTCTCCGGCTTGTCAGGAACAGTTGACAGCGGCAGTGAGAGAAGTTGCCAAAGCTGTGGAGAATTTGGTGTCCATTTGTAACGAAGCAACACCCGATGAAGACTTGAATAGTAAATTACGTGAAGCTGCTGCTGACGTCACTAGGTTTGTGTTGATATTTATAATAATAATAATAATAATCTTTATTGTGCAAAATATATCTACATCTTACACAAAAGGCTGCCATTCGCAATAGCGTTCTTCCATGGAGCCCGCAAGTAGCATTACAATAACAATTCATATACAGAAAAAAAAAAAAACATATCCCAAACCACTACATATAATCTGACTTAATGATTACAGTTTTGTAAGTACAATCAAACATTGCGCATTTCTTCAAGAAATATGTTTTTTAATCTATTTCTAAGTACCGTTCTGGAATAATTTATTAGTGGCTGATAGAGTGCTGAGTTCAATATTTGAATGGACACATACTCAAAACTATTCTCAAATTTAGCAGTCCTATGGTATGGGATATCATATTTAACAATACCTCTCATGTTTCGTTCACACCTGACAGATCTAAGAACAAACATGTCATACAAATATTTTGGGATGGCGGTAATAATAACTTTTTGAACAAATAATATAAAATGCAGTCTAACTCTCAAGTTAACTTTCAAAACATCTTTTTGAATGTATAAAGGAGTTATATGATCGAATCTATTATAATTATATGCAAACCGCATACACATATTCTGTATTTTTTGAATTTTATTTTTCAGTTCTACAGTTAGGTAATTATAATAAACTACGTCGCAATAATCAAACTGTGACATAACAAGCGTGTCAATTAGTTTAAACTTGACATTCTGCGGAAGTATGAATTTAAATTCATACAACCTTTTCAGAATAACAAAAGCAGATGACACTTTTTTGTTCACATGATATTCAAATGACATGCTACTGTCAAAGACCACTCCCAAATTCCTAGCGCTCTCTACCATCGGTAGTACAACATTATTTACATTAATAACGCTAAAATTATAGAAATTAAACCAATCTCTAACCGTTTTAGACCCCATGATCATGTATAAGCATTTACTCACATTCAGCACCAAACCATTCTTATTTGACCATTCATATATTATTGGGAGTAGCGGCGTGATAATTTTTAAATTCCTTACAGATCACTAAACGAGTTGCTAAATCATATTAAACTGGGTCCAAGGGAAAAAGCCAGGGAATCGGTGCAAGAACAAAGCGTGGAGGAAATTTACACCGCGACCGACAAAATTTCCGCGGCTACAGGAGACGCTAACGAAATGGTGCGACAAGCGAGGAGATTGGGCAACGCCACCGCTCAGTTGATTCAAAGTATTAAAGGAGAAGCGGAGAAGTTGTCCAACAACACAGATATTCATAAAAGATTGCTGGCTGCCGCGAAAACTTTAGCTGATGCCACGGCTAGAATGGTAGCATTTCCGGTCTTTCCTGCACAGCTAGAGAGGTAATAAGGTTGATTGTTTCAGGTCGAAGCTGCTAGACAATGCACCGAATATCCGCACGACATTCAGTATCAAGACCAATTGAGGAAAACCGCAGAAGATCTAAGAGACGTTACGGTAGTCGCAGCCACAACTCCTGCTCTTCGAGCCAAACTGATTGATAGAGTACAAGTAAGTAGTTAAAAAGTTATTTTTTTTTTTGGTAGTTAAAAGGATTTTCTGCAGTATACACGGTGATTTTTAGAAAGAGAAATGTAGTTTAGAAAGCATCAGTTGAATTTTAGAAACTATAAGATGGATTTAAAAAATATCACTTGTATTTCAGAAAAGGTACTTTCAATTTTAGAATGTTAACTTTGATTTTCGAAATTGCAATTTGTATTTCACATTAGTCACTTGTATTATAGAAAAGAACAGTTGGATTTTAGACATGGTCATTTGTAATTTGGAAAATTAAAGTTGAGCAAAAAAAGTAAATAAGTAAAAAAAGTAAATAGTTTAAGGAATATTTTTAATAACATTGTGGTGTAAGCAGTTCAATAAAAAATCGATTTATCTCGAAAACCGTTTATTTTATCGAAATAAAGAAAGAGTACAATTTTTCGATAAAAATGTCAAAAGTATCCATTAATGGCGTTTGCAGCTGAAAATAATGAGAGCTGTCAAAGTTTAAGCAAATTGTGTCTTAAGGTCCGTTTTCACGCTCATGCAATTTGCGCAAGTTGATTTGTGCAAGTCAATTGGCACAAGTAAAACTGAATTGTTGGATGCATTTTCACGCTCAAGCAATTTGCGCAAATTGATATAAAAAAAAACAAGTCAATCTATTGACACAAATTTGTTCACCACTACAGATTTCGACAAGCGTGTAACGTGTTTGAAACAAAAATGGACCACGAAGACGAGTTGTTAGCACTAGCGGGAGTTTGTTTAATTAAAAAGTTTAAGGTACTAAAAAAGAAAAATCCAAGAAGACCGCAGAAATCTTGGATTGAAAAGAGGGCCACTTACTCTCATACTAATTTAATTAAGGAATTAATTAATGAACCAGATGATTTTCGTAATTATTTGCGAATGGACGAAGCAACTTATAAAAATTTATTAGATTTAGTTTCACCATTAATAAAAAGAGGTGATACTGTAATGAAACGTTCTACTACACCACATGAACGACTATCCGCAACTTTGAGATTTTTGGCAACAGGGAGAAACTATGAAGATCTTAAGTTTTCTACATGTATTTCCAAATCTGCCCTCAGTAATATGATTCCTGAAACGTGTGTTGCCATCTACAGTGTATTAAAACAGGAATATTTAAAAGTAAGTATAATAAATACCACTATATAATATTACAATTAATATTACAACTAGTCTATAGTTCTAAATATATATCAAAAGCTAGAAATCGATATTAGTGAAAATCAGTTTGGATTCCGAAATGGAATGGGCACACGTGAAGCCTTATTCGCAGTGAATGTAATAATACAAAAATGTTTGGATATGAATAAGGAAATATATATGGGATTTATCGACTACGAGAAAGCGTTCGACAGGGTGAGACACGAGAGGCTAATTAATCTTTTACGAGAAAGCCAACTTGATGAGCAGGATGTTAGAATAATAAAGAATCTCTATTGGAATCAAGTTGCTGTGATCAGCTCCGAAGGAACGACATCAGAAGACATCAAAATACAACGAGGAGTGAGACAGGGATGTGTTTTGTCGCCACTTCTGTTTAACTACTATTCGGAGGCCATTTTCAAGGAGGCTCTTGGGAACAGAAAAGAGGGCATAATTATAAATGGAAAGACCATTAACAACGTGCGCTACGCTGACGACACCCTGATCATAACTGACAGCATGCATGACCTTCAAATAATACTTCAAGAAATCGACCGGGTCAGCAGGGAGTACGGTTTAAAAATGAACTATAAGAAAACGAAATATATGGTCATAAGTAAAAATCAATCATGCCATACTAATACCAACATCAAAGTCAATTCATTGTTGATCGAAAGAGTTGAGCAGTACCAGTATCTTGGCACGTGGATCAACGACAAACATGATCAGACTATGGAGATTGAAGTTAGAATTGAGAAGGCGAGAAATGTTTTCTTCAAAATGAAACAACTATTCACTAATCCCCACTTAAATCTCCAACTCAGACTGAGAATGATTAGATGCTACGTAATCCCAGTGCTTCTGTATGGACTGGAATCATGGACAATCAACAAAATCGCAATGAGAAAGCTCCAGTCTTTTGAAATGTGGATATTCCGGCGGGTACTAAGAATATCATGGACAAAAAAGATTACCAATGAGGAAGTTCTACGCAGAGTAAAAAGAGAAAGAGAACTGGCGAACGTGATTAAAGCCAGAAAATTAGAATATCTCGGTCATATTATGCGTGGAGAGAGATACGGTATACTACGACTGATAATGGAGGGAAAGATCGCAGGAAAGAGATCGATAGGCAGAAGACGTATGTCCTGGCTAAGAAACCTCAGAGAATGGTTTGGATGCACATCCCTCCAACTCTTCAGAGCCGCGGCATCCAAAGTAAAAATAGCTGTAATGATAGCCAACCTCCATAAAGAGATGGCACCATAAGAAGAAGATAGTTCTAAAGTTGGATAAATATTCTGAGGCTGATGTCGAATCAGAAAATTCGTCTTCTTCCGATTGATTAAGAGGTAATTGAGTATTTCTTAACTGGGATGATTGTTTTTGTTGTGATTCAGTATGTTGTGAATATTGTCGTGTTTGTTGATTATAAGATCTTGTTTGTGAAAGAGGCATTTGAGGCTTGTAGGATGGTACTGATTGTAAAAAAGGCTGATTACAATATGATGGTCCGGGTTGTATTTGGTGATGTAATGATTGTGGTGTTTGCTTATATATTTGTTGTGGTTGTATTTGTAAGGAACAATAACGATTCAGGGTTCCTAATTGTGCCTCATAGAAAACATCATTTATAATTTTCTCAGCATGAATAAATTGTTCTTGACGAAGTTCCCGCAACTTTGAGGCCCATGCCTTTCCGATAAGTGAAAACTTATCATCAACATTTGATGGTATTGCTAGTCGTTTCTGAATTACATCCAGAACTTCGTCACATTTGTCGTTGCGCCTCTTTGCTCCTCGAGATGATGCTTGTGATAATGGGCGAGGTGTATTTGGTTCAGATATAATTGATTGTCGTTTGCACTAATGGTCGAATATCTGACGGAGGCGTCATTGAAAACACCAAATTTATGAAAAGTTTGGTAGCAAATAAACTAAATTTACCAGCACCAGAAGTAGTTGTACAAGGTGAACCTCCATTAAATTATGTATTTGTGGGAGACGAAGCTTTTGCAATGAGACACGACTTTTTAAAGCCATATAATCAAAGAGAGCTCAACTATCAGAAAAGAATATTTAACTATCGTTTGTGTAGAGCTAGACGCATAATAGAAAATACTTTTGGAATTTTGGCTAACCGTTTTAGAGTACTTCATACATGTATTAATTTAAAATTTGATAATATTGACAAAGTGGTTTTCGCATGTTGTGCGCTTCATAATTTTTTAAGGAGAAATTCGGCAAATTCATATACTTCTAATGATGTGTTTGACTTTGAAGATATATCAACTGGTGTAACCAGCCCAGGGCTTCGAACACGGTCTGGAGATTTATTAGATCTTGCAGGCAGTCACAATCGTCATCACAGTACCCAAGCACAAAATGTGAGGAAAGACTGAGAACTATTTTAATAATTCTGGTAGTGTGCCATGGCAACATAAAATGATTTCTAATGAAAATGATACCAAAAAATAATTAAAAATAGTAAAACTACATCCAACCAACTAAAGTACTTTGTAACGGCAACAATAAAATATTAATGTTTTTTTATAGGTACAATAAAACTTAAAGTTATAAGAGAATATAAATATTTATTTTACCTGCGATTCATTTTCTTCGTAGTCCATATTTGACACACAGCCTCTAGGAGTTTCCTGGTCCCGTAGAAAACTCAGCAATTCATAATACCACAAATGTGGAACGTATATATCGTCAGCACCAGATCTCTCAGAATCAAGAACTTTTTTTTATTCTTTTCTATATGTGGTTCTCATAGAATTTATTTTTTTTACCACAGTTTTTCTATGTGCACTTTCTCAGCAAGAATATCATAAGCCTGTGATTTTGCATTTCTATCGCTATATTCTTTGGATTTAATTTTCCAAAGGCAAGGAAAAGATTTATATAGTTCAATAAATTCTGTAATGAATTCTTTTTCTTTTTTTGACATTGTTTAGTAATTTTTTGCTTAAAGTGATATTAAAAAAAAAACAATGAACTAATAACCACATAGAAACACAAAAAATCTGAAATTGAAATAACGCGTTCTAAAATACAAGTGACCTTTTCTGAAATACAAGTGACAAATCTGAAATACAACTTACGTTTTCTAAAACCAAATTTACGATAATGAAATACAAGTTATAGATTCTGAAATCCAACTTATATTTTTAAAATCCAAGTGATATTTTCTAAACTACATGTGTAAATGGTGTAGAAGAAGTTGGTTAAATAGGAAACGAATTCCAGTTTTAGAAGAATTCAAAATTGTTTTTCTTTTTTTGAAAAAGTTCATGTGTCAGTAGATTTTATTGATTTCTTTTATTCCATCTAGCCGATTGCTTGTAGAAAAGTGATGTTCAGATAAAAGTTGTAGATATTTGTGAAAGTGATATGTGATTTGTGAACCGAACAAGATAAGCTACTCAGATTATTTATTGTCACTTGGCATCTTGCGTCGACATTTCAGTTAATCAAAATGTTGATTTGTAGCTTGAACTGCATTTAAACTACTCCGGATGTAGCATTCGACCATATTCCGCTTCTCCAATTCATTTTCAACAACTTTTTTCAATAAATTATCTAAACTCACCACCTCAACCGGGACAGTGACTTTTTTGGGTTATTTTTAAAACCTTGCCATTTCGAAACGAATCAACGGAATTTAATGCGATTTGGACTATCATTGAGCTTGGTTTATTGGCTTTTGGTTAACGGAAAAAACATTGACTTTAAGGCACTGTAACTGTACTATACAGGGTGAAATAGAAGCGTGTGCAAAAAAGTTAAATTTTCGAGTAATTGCTAATTAACCAATAATTTTATTTTATTTTAAGATAGAGAAGTGTTATTTAGGTCCATATCTCGGGACGTTTTTAGCCGATTTCCGTTTTAACGTCCTGTGTCTCAAGAAATATCGATTTTTCTAAAAATCTTGTAGCTCTGAGGTGTCATTCTATGTCAGGTGTAGGTTTCATATTATGTGTTACATCATTTTAAGTAAACTCCCTTGAAACGCCCGAAAACGTCCCGAGATATTAAAACAAAACCAAAAAAATTATTAGTCAATTGGGGACTACTTGAAAATTTCAGTTTTATTGCACACGTTTCTTTTGCATCCTGTATAGGGTAGTTACAGTGCATTACGGTAAAAGTTTTTCACGTCAGCAAAAAGCCAATAATTCAAGCCTAATGACAGTTCAAACCGCATTAAAATCCGTTGATTTGTTTCGAAATGGGGAAGGTTTTAAAAATAACCCAAAATCAAAATTCATTCAAGGAGAATCATGAAATTTACAGCTTTTAGCGTTTTTAAAAAATTTCTAATAGCAATTTTAATGGAAAACATTAATATAAATAATATCAACTGTCAGTGTGAATTGATTAACCAAGATTGCGATTGTATTGTGTTTACTGCCATCGCCTTCATGATTTATTTGCGCGATATTT
Organism: Ips nitidus; assembly: GCA_018691245.2. Lineage (NCBI taxonomy): Eukaryota > Metazoa > Arthropoda > Insecta > Coleoptera > Curculionidae > Ips > Ips nitidus. The sequence goes on from CM042798.1 coordinate 6,469,072, forward strand.
TATGAGCGCTTTTTTGCCATTAATTTTATAGTTGTGTTAATTAGCAATTGCATCTAAAAGTAAAATACTCATATGAAGAAATTTCAAATAACGCGCCAGAGGCCTCTACAAACTTTTCATTAATTTTTTAACTCTCAGAAGCTTTTACAATTATTTTGAATTGCCAAGGGCTCTTAGAATTATCTTGAATCTGCTAGAAGGCTTTAAATAATACCAAAAACCTTCCAAAAATTGCCAGAAGCATCTACAATCATCCTAAACCTTTTAAGATTTTTTTAAAATTGCCAGGAGCTTCTAAAATTGTTTTGAGATTGCTAGAGGGTAATTGCCAGTGGCCTCTACAATAATTATCCTTGTCAGAAGTTCCTAGAAATATTTTAAAAATTCTAGAGAGAAGCCTTTAAATGTTACCAAATTACCTTCAAAGATGTTTTTAAAATTGCCAAAAGCCTCTAAAATCATCTCGAAATAAAAAAATAAAAATAACATCTCTAATAGAAAAAATCCGGTATGTTTTCTTGGTTTTTGATCAACTTTTCGGGCTAATTCAATAATGAAACAGCATCCAATAAGTCAACACATTTTTTTTAATGTGAACGTTTATATATTTAAGTCCTTCTTCTATTAAGCACAAAATTATTTTGTACGTTTTCGTACACGTTTTCTAAAAATTGTCCTTAACTTGCTTATTTGACAGTTGACGACCAAAAGTGATTGAAATTAAAAAATAACTCAGATCGTAAGCTTTCGAAAAATATACCTATTTAAGTTAATCGGTGGCACCGTTTGGCAGCTAGAGGGCGTCAAAGTCAAGCTTCACAAATCTTCAAAGTGATTTAACCACTTTTGCTTTAACCTAAAATAATTCAATTATTTTAATAGTTACGACAAAATCACTGAAGGTAAAATATAGTCCAAAGACGGTATATTCAAATTGGTGTTCAGTCACTGGTGTGATAGTTTAACCGCTAGAGGGCGTCAAATTAAAAGCTTTTTGACAATTTTGCTTCTAACACAGCTTTTGAGATAATTCCCGGAAACTAAAAATTGTTTTTCACTTTTTTGAGACACCCTGTATCACTCTGACAACCATTGTGCCCCAACTGTCACGGTTTTGAGGATGACCTGGAAATTATGTCAATTTTGACGGTTTTCGGTGCGTGGCACCCTTAAATAATTACATTTTAGGCAGTGAAAGTTTATTTTAAAAATCTTTAAATAAATTCAACGGTCAGTAATAAATATTTTTACAAATTTTGTTTTTAATTTTTCAACGACAAACAGTTCCTGGTACCAAAAAAGCGCTTAGAAGGTAAAAGTGAGCATCCCCCTCGAGGTGCGTTTGTGGTAAACATTTCAGACTACAGACTCAGAATTTGTTTTGGTAACAAAAAGAGTCAAACACGTACAATAACAGCAAGTTACTGCTTGTTTTACACTAAATAGAATAGTAATTTCCATTAATTACAGTTTATGTTAATTTGGAAACGTCATGTTTTAATACTTTTAAATTGTTATTTGTTGTTTAAATTTTATTTTTCTATTAGTTTAATAAGTCGACGAGTTGATATCAAATGCAATAGTACTGTGACCACTTCAATTTTTTTGTGTTTTTGAACGGTTTGATGGCCATTATCAGCAGTTTAAGTCTATAAAGCAAAGGCAAAGTTGGGCTCTTTATAGACTTATATAATTGAAAACAAGAAAGCTGTTTTCGTTTCTTAACGTCAAGTTGAACTTTGTTGTTTGGAAGCATATTTTTCATCACATTTAAATGCTCTAGTTTGGGGTGATATTAAGTGAACTGTAAATCCATATTATGCAATTTTTTAGCACGTTTTTATTGTGTTTTATAGGCGTGTGCTCGTAAAGCTATCTCGTCGGCCACCCAATGCATTACAGCAGCCCAAGCCAGCCATGAGTACAACTCAAATGCTGCCACTCGCGAGGCTCTTATGCAAGACACCCGCGAACTATCCAATCAAATCCCACCATTGGTCGACGCTATTAAAATGAACGGTGCTAGCCCAGACGATACGAACGCTCAGAGCGAACTGATGTATGTGGCCGAAGTGTTTTTACATGTAAGTACTTTATTGCTGGCGATGTGAAACCAAAGAATAGCTATTTAACAAGAAGAGACAGTTGAAAAGACAAAGCAAATTAGAGAAAAATGGTCTCATCCTACCAAAGTTAAAAGACAATCGACTGATATCGGCTTTGATCGTTGAATATCAGGAGTTTCAATTGGTTGGTCATTCAGGTTGTTGAAGAAGAAAAAGATCCAATATTTGTTTTAAAAAATGTGATGAGGCCAACTTAATACACTTTGACTCAAAAGAAGTAAACAATGATTATAGAAATTAGTTTATATTTTACTCTGAAAATTGGATGCCATTTCAGCAGTCCCTTCCTGTTAAATAGCTATTCTTTGGTAAAACTATGGACGTTTATATTTTGGTCACTCTTACAGCCCGCTACACATTTCGTTCAAACTGCACGAACTGTGCTTCCGACTTTAACGGACCAATCAATTACCGAACAACTGGCGTTCACCAGTCACCAATTTAACTCAGATTTGAACGATTTGAGAAGCGCCGTAAATAGAGCCAAGCCAGCGTGTCAAGGACTTGGCCTTGACGGACCTTCTCAACTGATTGAAGATCTGCAGGAAGAGTTGAAAGAGTTTGAGAAAGCCGTGGAAGCGGCTCGTTTACGTCCCCTGCCTGGAGATTCTGCTGAGAAGGGTGCTCGGCAGTTGATTTCAAGCAGCAAAATGATCAACCAAGGGGTAGGAACTCACTTTTTTTCAACTTAAAACGAATGTTTGCAGCTGCTAATTTTCATTTCAGGTGGCGCAGTTGTTAAGCGCCACATCACAAGGAAACGAAATGTACAACTCTCAAGCGGCTAGAGATACAGCTCACAGTTTGAGGAACTTTACGGGGGCCGTGAGATGTATCGCCGCCACGACCAACAGCCCTGATTTACAGAGAAAAATTATTCATTCTGGTGAGTTTTTTGCGCTTCATTTGAACTATTTTTCTACTATTAGTGTTTCGCCGCAGGACAAGACGTGCTTACGCATTCGGCCAAACTTTTGGAGGAATCTTACAGGAGCCTACACACTGTTGATGTTACTCCAACTCTACAGAAAGCAGCGAAAAATGTCAATGCTGCCTTACAACGGACGATTGGATGTTTGCCTGGACAGAAAGATGTTGATAATGCCATCACTAACATTATTGGTAAGTTTTGCTTCATTATTTGCTTTATATAATATTTTTATTATGTTGCCTACTATAAAAAAAATTTACTTCACACTTAAATTAGTAAAATTAATAATGGAAATTATACTTATGACAATCATTAGTTTAAATGAATCCCCACAACAATAACAAAATTGATGATTGTCAAAAATAACAAATGTTTATTTAATCCCTGTACTTATCTATAATCTGAGATGAATTAAGTTTTATTTTTCCCATAGTTTTCACGTTTATAACCTTATACAGTTTTTGACATTTAAGTAGGGGTTTTTGGAATTTGCATCCGATAAATCGGATCATTAAAATCACAAAGCATTTGAAAAATAATCCGAAACTTGATTGAAAAGTGATAACGTTTGATCGGATGCTGTGATCTTGCTATTCCTGTCTCATAAATGAATCAGCTGATAAGACGGTCCAACGAAATGGCAAAAACAGCTGAACGATAATGCCTGTTAAAAACCCTACATTAAATTCATATAGGTGTATCACATATTTCTATATCAGGAATACTTTAGAAGTATTATCTTTTCTTTTTTTTATATTAAACTAACGATAAGATATATTTTATTTAATGCTTTCCGAGAAATATTGCATCGTTTTAATTGGGTAGTTTTTGTAAAACTGTGCATTCAGTTCAAGTTGAAAAACTAGTTTGTGTTTTTCGGACATGTATAGTATTTGGTTTAAAATATTTAATAGGGTTATGGCAAGAAGAATGGTATATTTTGTTGCCGGTATGTTTGTTTATTTAATTTTGCTCCAAACATATTTGTGAACGAATTGTTAGACCATAAGGCTTTGTTGGTTGTGTTTGTTAAAAAAGTACAATTTTAACAGATTGTCTTGCGTTTTCTGACATCTAGTAATACATGAAATATGACATATTCCGGGTAATTGTTGCCAAATACTGTGTATGTTACTTTGTTAGGTTATGTTAGTTGTTATTTAGAAGTTCGTTGTTCCAGTTAGATATTCTAGAAGAAAGCAATTGGATAGCAAATCTACTTAGGAATCCAAAAATGTGCTTAAAACAGTCGTTTTCTCACTCCAAGTGGGTTTTTAACTGTGTTTCTGGCAGTTCAAATTTTGATACCGGCTTTTCTCTATTATGGAACCAAATTTTGTAGGGTTTTTTATGTTGCTGGATAGGAAATTTAATGGGGATTTCAAAAATGTGCTTAAAACAGTCATTTTCTCACTCCAAGTTCGTTTTACAGACGATTTTGTCCTTAACTGTCTTTTCAAATTATGTTTCTGGCAGTTCAAACTTTGACACCGCTTTTCTATCTGTCTGTACCAAATATTGTAGTGTTTTTTCAGGTTATTGGATAGGAAATTTAATGAGGATTCCAAAAATGTACTTAAAACAGTCAATTTCGTACTACAAGTGGGTTTTACAGGCGATTTTGTCCCTGACTGTCCTGTCAAACTAGGTTTCTGGCAGTTCAAACTTTGACACCGCTTTTCTCCCTGACTGTACCAAATATTGTAGTGTTTTTTCAGGTTATTGGATAGGAAATTTAATGAGGATTCCAAAAATGTGCTTAAAACAGTCATTTTCTCACTCCAAGTTCGTTTTACAGACGATTTTGTCCTTAACTGTCTTTTCAAATTATGTTTCTGGCAGTTCAAACTTTGACACCGCTTTTCTATCTGTCTGTACCAAATATTGTAGTGTTTTTTCAGGTTATTGGATAGGAAATTTAATGAGGATTCCAAAAATGTACTTAAAACAGTCAATTTCGTACTACAAGTGGGTTTTACAGGCGATTTTGTCCCTGACTGTCCTGTCAAACTAGGTTTCTGGCAGTTCAAACTTTGACACCGCTTTTCTCCCTGACTGTACCAAATATTGTAGTGTTTTTTCAGGTTATTGGATAGGAAATTTAATGAGGATTCCAAAAATGTGCTTAAAACAGTCATTTTCTCACTCCAAGTTTGTTTTACAGACGATTTTGTCCTTAACTGTCCTTTCAAATTATGTTTCTGGCAGTTCAAACTTTGACACCGCTTTTCTATCTGACTGTACCAAATATTGTAGTGTTTTTTCAGGTTATCGGATAAGAAATTTAATGAGGCTTCCAAAAATGTGCTTAAAACAGTCATTTTCTTACTCCAAGTTCGTTTTACAGACGATTTTGTCCTTAACTGTCTTTTCAAATTATGTTTCTGGCAGTTCAAACTTTGACACCGCTTTTCTATCTGTCTGTACCAAATATTGTAGTGTTTTTTCAGGTTATTGGATAGGAAATTTAATGAGGATTCCAAAAATGTACTTAAAACAGTCAATTTCGTACTACAAGTGGGTTTTACAGGCGATTTTGTCCCTGACTGTCCTGTCAAACTAGGTTTCTGGCAGTTCAAACTTTGACACCGCTTTTCTCCCTGACTGTACCAAATATTGTAGTGTTTTTTCAGGTTATTGGATAGGAAATTTAATGAGGATTCCAAAAATGTGCTTAAAACAGTCATTTTCTTACTCCAAGTTCGTTTTACAGACGATTTTGTCCTTAACTGTCCATTCAAATTATGTTTCTGGCAGTTCAAACTTTGACACCGCTTTTCTATCTGACTGTACCAAATATTGTAGTGTTTTTTCAGGTTATCGGATAGGAAATTTAATGAGGATTCCAAAAATGTGCTTAAAACAGTCAGTTTCTCACTCCAAGTTCGTTTTACAGACGATTTTGTCCTTAACTGTCTTTTCAAATTATGTTTCTGGCAGTTCAAACTTTGACACCGCTTTTCTATCTGTCTGTACCAAATATTGTAGTGTTTTTTCAGGTTATTGGATAGGAAATTTAATGAGGATTCCAAAAATGTACTTAAAACAGTCAATTTCTCACTCCAAGTTGGTTTTACAGACGATTTTGTCCTTAACTGTCCTTTCAAATTATGTTTCTCGCAGTTGAAACTTTGACACCGCTCTTCTATCTGACTGTACCAAATATTGTAGTGTTTTTTCAGGTTATCGGATAGGAAATTTAATGAGGCTTCCAAAAATGTGCTTAAAACAGTCATTTTCTTACTCCAAGTTCGTTTTACAGACGATTTTGTCCTTAACTGTCCATTCAAATTATGTTTCTGGCAGTTCAAACTTTAACACCGCTTTTCTCCCTGACTGTACCAAATATTGTAGTGTTTTTTCAGGTTATTGGATAGGAAATTTAATGAGGATTCCAAAAATGTACTTAAAACAGTCAATTTCGTACTACAAGTGGGTTTTACAGGCGATTTTGTCCCTGACTGTCCTGTCAAACTAGGTTTCTGGCAGTTCAAACTTTGACACCGCTTTTCTCCCTGACTGTACCAAATATTGTAGTGTTTTTTCAGGTTATCGGATAAGAAATTTAATGAGGCTTCCAAAAATGTGCTTAAAACAGTCATTTTCTTACTCCAAGTTCGTTTTACAGACGATTTTGTCCTTAACTGTCTATTCAAATTATGTTTCTGGCAGTTCAAACTTTGAGACCGCTTTTCTATCTGTCTGTACCAAATGTTGTAGTGTTTTTTCAGGTTTTTGGATAGGAAATTTAATGAGGATTCCAAAAATGTGTTTAAAACAGTCATTTTCTCACTCCAAGTGGGTTTGACAAGCAATTTTGTCTTTGACTGTCAAACCGTGCTCAAAAGTTGCAAAAATCAGGGTTTAGAAAAGTTTTCTTGCAGTATTCGATACAAAACGTATTTCTGAGATTTATGACAGGTATTTTGGCAGTGGTCACGTGACTGTCTAGCTAAATTATTTTTTTAAAACCACGTGGACCACGTCTGTCAATATTTGCCTAGAATTTGCAAGAGTTTTCAAAACAAGACGTGTTTCTGAGATTTAAGTTTTCATTAGATGCTTGTTGAATAATATACCTACTATTTTACAACACATTTCTGTTTAAATGATAAGTTTACATTATTAGTAATACCGATACGTTTTTGTGTAATTAGTAAAGTTGTGGGTTTTAAGATTTTCCATTATCAACTAAAACAAATTCACATACCATGGAATGCTGTTTTGGATCAGTTTTTTTCGTCACGACTCAGTCTAGATTTTCAATTAAATTACTATTTTAACGCGGTTATCCTTGTATAGAATGTGCTCACTGAAAACTACTGGAAATTATGTATAACCAGATATAATAGAAGTGTATTTATCTTTGTTATCAAAGAGTGTACAGTTAATTAATGATTGTTTTTTTATTGTCCTTTACCGGATGATTCTTTGGTCTCATATTTTTTATTCATGAACACTTAAGTTTGAGTAGGGCTGATATGATTCATATTCTTTCATTAATTACATGGTAATAGTATTTGCATTCGATACAGTAAGGTGATATTTTAGAGTAAGCATTAGAACAAATTAAATTACAGAATGGACATCCACTTTGGACTCTGGCAAATTCCCCCCTACAAACAAATCCTATGGTGAGCTTCAACAAGAACTTACCACGGCCGCTGCCAATCTAGACCAAGCTACATCTGGAGTGGTTCATTCTGTAGATAGTCCTGTAAGTACTTCAACGTCAAACCGCTGCTTTTGCTTATCTACTTTGCTCTGTACAGGTGCAGTTAGCCTCTTCCTCCAAAGACTTCTCTTCAGCTTTTCGTGATTTACTAGAAGTGTCCATGGAAATGGCGGGAGAAACTAATGAACCCCAAGTGCGCGGCGAAATGGTTCATTCTCTAAAAAGCGTATCGACTTCTTCTAGCGCTCTATTAACGACCGCCAAGTCGCTTTCCGTCGATCCGAATCTACCGAATGGTAAAAACCAGTTGGCTGCTGCAGCCAGGTAAAAGTCCCATCTTAATTAAACATTTTGTACCACAACCGAGTAATTTCAGAGCCGTCACCGACAGTATCAACCACTTAGTGAATGTGTGCACGTCCGCTGCACCTGGTCAAACCGAATGTGATAACGCCATCAGAAAAATCCAGGCCATGCGATACTTGCTGGAGAAACCCAGCGAACCCATCAATGATTGCTCTTATTTCGAGTCGTTGGACTGTATTATTGACAAGAGCAAAGCGTTGGGCGAAGCCTTAACTGGGATGACCACCACCGCTAGATTATCCGAGCACGAGAGATTTGCGGAGCACATTAAGAGTTTCAGTAGCGTCATTTGTTCTCTGATTGAAACTTCAGCCCAGGCTGCTTATTTGGTAAGTTTGATGATTTGTAATTAGAGTCCGGATTAAAAAGCACTAAAATCGTGAAAAAAATCACTTAAAAAGCACAGTTATTTTCGGGGGTAATATCATGCTATTTGTTAAAACAAATTACTTAGAAACGAGTATTCCAATTTTTCCACAGGAAAAATTAGATGCACGAGGGATATTTGGTAAGATTATTTCCTGAGTTAAATAAACATTTTATTTTAATTAAAACAATAAGAACAATAACTTTCAAGCTAGAAAGGGTAACACTATTCTTTATGTTGCTGTGAGGAGTGTGAAATTTTTTCGAATTTTTTTCCGGAAAAACTGCTTACAGCTAAGTTGACAGTTGTTAAGTGATTTTTCCACTTAAAATTTACATTTGTTATACTAATTCTTGATAGCGATTGGTCAAAATTGATAGGAAGGAAATAATCCTTAAAAAACCACAAAACTCTTTCAGAGATGCAAAACTTTTTACTTTTTTTGAGACATTTTTTGAACTACTTGAGCGTTTGGAAGGTTTTTGGACAGTTTAAAGAGCAGATTGAAGGTTCTGGAATGCTTTAGAGGCATTTGGATATTCTTAGACGGTTCTAGAGATTTTTGGAAGCTTTTAGACTGTTTTGATATCTTTTGGAGCTTCTACAAAATTTACACATGTAGTTTAGAAAATATCACTTGGATTTTAAAAATATAAGTTGGATTTCAGAATCTATAACTTGTTTTTCATTATCGTAAATTTGGTTTTAGAAAACGTAAGTTGTATTTCACATTCGTCACTTGTATTTCAGAAAAGGTTACTTGTATTTTAGAATGCGTTATTTCAATTTCAGATTTTTTTGTGTTTCTATGTGGTTATTAGTTTATTGTTTTTTTATAATATCACTTTAAGCAAAAAACCCGCCCATCGGGTGTATTAATTTATTTAAAATACACAGGGTGTCCCATAACTATATGACAATCTCTCGGGGGCATGCAGGGGAGGTCAAAATAATACGATTTGTTCATATAATTTTTTTTTAAAGTCACTCTTAAGGGAAATATTGAGCCCCAAAGAACTGCCTTCCAATTAACGTTTTTGGCCGTAACTTTTGAAACACTTTCTATATTGTAATCATTATTGGGTTTAATGTTTTATCGAAAGAGACCTTCTATTTGACATGAAAACCAAGTATCTCGTCTTCGAAAGGCAGGAACTAACTGGACCTAAGACACAATTTGCTTAAACTTTGACAGCTGTCATTATTTTCAGCTGCAAACGCCATTAATGGATACTCTTGACATTTTTATCGAAAAATTGTACTCTTCCTTTATTTCGATAAAATAAACGGTTTCCGAGATAAATCGATTTTTCATTGAACTGCTTAGACCACAATGTTATTAAAAATATTCGTTAAACTATTTACTTTTTTTATTTATTTACTTTTTTTGCTCAACTTTAATTTTCCAAATTACAAATGACCATGTCTAAAATCCAACTGCTCTTTTCTATAATACAAATGACTAATCTAAAATACAAATTGCAATTTCGAAAATCAAAGTTATTATTCTAAAATTGAAAGTTCCTTTTCTGAAATACAAGTGATATTTTTTAAATCCATCTTATGGTTTCTAAAATTCCACTGACGCTTTCTAAACTACATGTGTAAATGTGTAGACTAGTTGGAGAGCATTTGGAAACTTTTAGACCGTTTTGGAAAGGTGCTTGGGAAGCATTTTGGTGTTCTCGTAGTGATTTAAACCTTTTTTAAATTACTTGAGGAGTATTTGGAAGGTTTTTGGACAGTTTAAACAGCAGATTGAAGGTTCTGGAATGCTTTAGAGGCATTTGGATATTCTTAGACGGTTCTAGAATTTTTTGGAAGCTCCTAGACTGGTTTGATATCCTTTGGAAGCTTCTAGATGGTTTTTAAAGGTTTCCGACTGCTTTAGAAGCATCTTGGTGTTTCTGTAGTGTTTTGGAATCTTTTTAGACTACTTTAGGAGCATTGAAGGTTCTGGACTGCTTTTAAACTGCTCTAAAAGCATACGGAAACTTTTGGACTGTCTTGAAATGTTTTGAGAGCTTCTAGGCTGTTCTAAAAGCTTTTAGAAGGCTTTCGACTGCTTTAGAAGCATTTTGGAGTTTCTGTAGTTTTTTAAAACCTTTTTAGACTGCTTGAGGATTATTTGGAAGGTGTTTAAACAGTTTAAAGAGCCTTAAAGGTTCAGGACTGCTTTTAAGGCATTTGAAACATTATACACGGTCCTAGAAACTTTTGGAAGATGTTAAACTGCTCTAGAAGCATACGGAAGCTCATAGACTGTCTTGAAATATTTTAGAGCTTCTAGACTGTTCTAAAAGCTTTTAGAAGGCTTTCGACTGCTTTAGAAGCATTTTAGAGTTTCTATAGTAATTTGAAATCTTTCTAGACTACTTTAGGAGCATCTGCAAGGATTCTGGAGAGTTTAAAAAGAATTGGAGGTTTTGGACTGCTTTTGAAAGCTTGTCAACTGCTTGAGTGTTCTAGAAACTCATAGAAGCTTTTAAACTGCTTCAGAAGTATACGAAAGCTTTTAGACTGTCTTGAAATATTTTGAGAGCTTCTATAGATAAGTTGAAAAGCATTTAGAAGCTTTTAGACTGTTCTAAAAGCTTTTGGAAGCTCCTAGGCTGTTTTGTAAGCTTTTACAAAGCATTTTGGAGCTTCTATAGTGTTTTGGAATGTTTTTACATATTTTTCGACTACTTAAGGAGCATTTGAAAATTATTCGGTCAGTTTAAATTTGTAAATTAATACTTACCCATTTTGCAACAGATATATGGTATGTTTTTGTCTCTCAGAAGCCTTCAATATCTCAATATAGCTACTGCAATTGTAAATTAGTCTACACAAAATAAAACCATACAAAAAACTCTACTAATAATGTTGTTTGTATGATTATTAATATTATTATTTTATATTACATTTTATTATTTTTTTATAGTTTTGAGGAACATTTTAAGTAAACTAATAAGGCCGGTCATTTCTTATGATAATCATTTAAGTAAAATTGTCACTATTTCTGTCAAATTTTTTATGGAAGCTGGAGCACGGCACATTTAACGAATTTTTGCAACTAATTAATTGTGTTCCATATGCTGTTCTTTATTTCTAATTTTCTTTTTTAACTGGGTTCCACTCTTTACGCATATTGTTAATATATTTTCATCGGTTAATATATTTTGAGAAATATTTGGATTCAGGGAGATTCCATGAAATATAAGTGATAAGATTTTATATGCTATCTGCCGGCTGTGATTGCACTCTGCTTTCTTCATTCTCATTTTCGTCATTTTTGTATTTGTATTTTAAATTGTTTTTTTTATCTAGTGTCTGACCTGTGCAAAACAACCTTGTTGTTAATGCATCAATAAAAATATCTATCTATCTAACACATCATTCAATAAGTCCCGGGACTAACCCACAGGTGGCACTACAAATCGCATTTTTATATTTTTCCCTTGAAGTACCATCTTTCAAACGACAGCTGTCAAATCCTGAGCTCATTCCCTCCAATATTTTGTTTGTGAGAATTTTTTAAAGTGAACAACTTTTGAGTTTTTTTAAAACATGGAAAAAAGTGATTTTCGTGTGCTGATTAAACACTGTTTCCTGATGGGAAAAAACACCGTCCAAACAGAACAATGGCTTGAAAAATGTTACGGGGACTCTTCTCCATCGAAAACAACGATTTGTAGGTGGTTTGCTGATTTTAAACGCGGTCGTACAGACACAAATGACGCTGAACGGTCTGGACGCCCAAATTCGGCTGTTGTTCCAGAAAACATCAAAAAAATCCACAAAATGATATTGTCTGATCGTAAACTGAAAGTGAGTGAGATAGCTGAGGCCTCAAAGATATCAGAAGGTAGTGTGTTAACAATTTTGCATGAACATTTGGGTATGCGAAAGCTGCTTTCGAAATGGGTGCCGCGAGTGCTCACTATTGACCAAAAACAACAACGAATTGATGATTCAGAGCTGTTTGGAGCTGTTTAACCGTAATAAAAAGGATTTTTTGCGTCGATATGTGACCATGGACGAAACCTGGATCCACCACTACACACCTGAATCAAAACGGCAGTCATCTGAGTGGACTGGACCCGGCGAAAGCCGTCCAAAGCGACCAAAAACGCAACAATCGGCTGGCAAGGTTATGGCCTCTGTATTCTGGGATACACACGGTATATTGTTCATTGACTATTTGGAAAAGGGAAAAACAATCAACAGCGACTATTATTGTGCATTATTGGACCGATTGAAGGATGAAATCGCACTAAAACGGCCCCATATGAAGAAGAAAAAGATTCTCTTTCATCAAGACAATGCACCGTGTCACAAGTCCATAAAAACGAAGGTCAAATTCAACGAATTGGGTTTCGAATTGCTTCCCCACCCACCGTATAGTCCAGACCTGGCCCCCAGCGACTACTGGCTGTTTTCAGACCTCAAAAAAATGCTCCAGGGAAAGAAATATCAATCAAATGAGGAAGTCATCGCTGAAACTGAAGCGTATTTTGAGGCCAAGGAAAAATCGTTCTATAAACATGGTATAGAAAAGTTGGAAAATCGTTGGAATGATTGTATCACTTTAGAAGGGAACTATATTGATGAATAAAGACGAATTTCATGAAAAATAATTGTTTTTCTTAGTTGGTCCCGGGACTTATTGAATGAAGTGTTAATATACAACTTGTTCACATAATATTCTTTTATAGGTCGGCGTTTCTGACAGTACTTCAATAGCCGGTAGGCCAGGTTTAGTAGACCAAGCGCAATTCGCTCGAGCGTCCCAAGCAATTAAGAAAGGCTGCGAAGCTTTGACTACCGGATCTAGTCCTCAGAAACAAGTGTTGGACGCCGCCACCATAATTGCCAAACATACTAGTGCCCTATGCAACTCTTGCAGGTTAATTGGCTTTTTGGAATTTTATCGAAGTAAAACTGATTTGACAATTATGCTTGTTTTAGAGTTGCCAGTTCCAAAACTACAAACCCGGTGGCCAAACGGCAATTCGTGCAGAGCGCAAAAGCGGTGGCAAACTCCACTTCGGCTTTGGTTAAAGAAATCAAGGCTTTGGACGCGGACTACAGCGAGGAGAATAGGAGACGTTGTGCTCAGGCTACTAGACCGTTATTAGGTAAGTTAATGTTATTGTTCAAAAAAGTTTAAATCAAACCTTATTGGATTTTCTGAGAAAACTGTTAAGTGATATTTATAGTTTAAACCAATATATTTTAGACAATTTGGGTTGCTGTTCGTAGTTTGTTGGCTGCAGTAATGTTTTTCACTTAATAATTTAAAGAATGTTGTCAGAGACTTTACTGTAAGGTTTTAAGAACTCTCATTATATTACAATTGTTACTTTTCTTCAGTTTTCCTTGTGATTCTAAAATATTTTGGATTACATTTTGGGTACTTCTGGAACCATTGCTTTCTACTTAGTAGACCTACCTTCTAAGAGAATCTTTTAAAAAGTGTCAGAGGCCTCTACAAGTGTTCCCAGAATTGTTTTAAGTTCCCAGAGGCTTCTAGGATTATTTTGAAAGTGCCAGAGACCTCTAAATGCTCCTGAGAACCTTCTAGAAGGTGTCAGAGGCTTCTACAAGTATTTTAAACCTTCCCAAAGTTGTTTTAAATCACTAGAGGCCTCTAGAGTCAGTTTGAATCTGTAAGAAACCTCTGAATGCCACTGAGAACTTTCTAAAAGGTGTCAGAGACCTGTTCAAGAGTCTTAAACTTTCCCAGAGTTGCTTTAAATTATCAAACGCTTCTAGGACCATTTTGAAAGTGTCAGAAACCTCTAAATCCTTGTGAAAATCTTCTAAAGGGTGTCGGAGGCCTCTACAAGTATTTTAAACTTTCCCAGAATTGTTTTAAATTCCCAGAGGCTTCTAGGACCATTTTGAAAGTGCCAGAGACCTCTAAATGCTCCTGATAACCTTATAGAAGGTGTCAGAGGCTTCTACAACTATTTTAAACCTTCTCAAAGTTGTTTTAAATCACTAGATGCCTCTAGGGTCAGTTTGAATTATGTAAGAAACCTCTGAATCCACTGAGAACTTTCTTAAAAGAGTCAGAAACCTGTTCAAGAGTCTTAAACTTTCCCAGAGTTGTTTTAAATTATCAAACGCTTCTAGGACTATTTTGAAAGTGTCAAGGATCTCTAAATGCTCCTGAAAACCTTCTAAGAGGTGTCAGAGGCCTGTACAAGTGTTTTGAACGTTCCTAGAATTGTTTATAATTCCCAGAGGCTTCTAGGACCATTTTGAAAGTGCCAGAGACCTCTAAACGCTCCTGAGAACCTTCTAAGGTGTCAGAGGCCTCTACAAGTGTTTGCAACTTCCCAGAATTGTTTTAAATTACCAGAGGCTTCTAGGATTATTTTGAAAGTGCCAGAGATCTCTAAATGCTCCTGAGAACTTTCTAAAAGGTGTCAGAGGCCTCTACACGTATTTTAAACCTTCCCAGAATTGTTTTAAGTTCCCAGAGGCTTTTAGGATTATTTTGAAAGTGCCGGAGATCTCTAAATGCTCCTGAGACCCTTCTAAGAGGTGTCAGAGGCCTCTACAAGTGTTTCAAACCTTCCCAGAATTGTTTTAAGTTCCCAGAGGCTTCTAGGATTATTTTGAAAGTGCCAGAGACCTCTAAATGCTCCTGAGAACCTTCTAAAAAGTGTCAGAGGCCTCTACAAGTATTTAAACCTTCCCAGAATTGTTTTAAGTTCCCAGAGGCTTCTAGGATTATTTTGAAAGTGCCAGAGACCTCTAAATGCTCCTGAGAACCTTCTAAAAAGTGTCAGAGGCCTCTACAAGTATTTTAAACCTTCCCAGAATTGTTTTAAATTCCCAGAGGCTTCTAGGATTATTTTGAAAGTGCCAGAGACCTCTAAATGCTCCTGAGAACCTTCTAAGAGGTGTCAGAGGCCTCTACAAGTGTTTTGAACGTTCCCAGAATTGTTTTATATTACCAGAGGCCTCTAGGGCCAGTTTGAATCTGCAGGAAACCGCTAAATGCCACGTAGAACCTTCTAAAAAGGGTCAGAGACCTCTAAATGTTCCTGAGAATCTTCTAAAAAGTGTCAGAGGCCTCTATAAGTGTTTTAAATCTTCCCAGAATTGTTTTAAATTATCAGAGGCTTCTAGGACCAGTTTGAAGTGCCAGAGATCTCTAAATGCTGCTGAGAATCTAATAAAAAGTATCAGAGGCATCTCAAGCCAGTTTGAATCAGCAAGAAACCGCTAAACGTCACTGAGAATCTTCTAAAAAGTGTCAGAGAGTCTTTCCAGAATTTGTTTTCTTCTTCTTCGTCTCTAAATGCCACTGATAACACTACTTAACAAAATTTGGGTCGTGTTTGGTCTCATCGACAGTGTTGCCGCGGATTTCTTGGTTCCTAAATAGTCAGAAACAGCCATTGGAAGCTCTCGGAAAATTAGAATTATCTCAGGGAAATCGGGACATTGCATTTTTTGAGTTTATGACAAAATTTGACCTATATTTTAGTCAGGGGAAGATATTCTCGTGTTTTTGTCAAGGTGAGGCCAAAAAAAGCCAACCCATAATTTTGATTCGGTTACCTAACTTATAACTAAATTAGGTCAATTTTGGTCAATTGCAATACATTTACCGCTCTCTGTATACTTTTCAGCTTGTTTTGTTTTTCGTTTCTGATTTGGTTTCTATTTAAAATTCTATACACTTTCAAAAGAATCCACATAATTTGTAAGTTAAAATGATACGTCAGAAGTGTCAACGAACTTACTAGCCATTTGTTTTGTTGTTGTTTTAAATGTCTTCCAAGATGAATTTATATAAATTGTGTTATTTTTTTTTCCCAAAAATTTTCTTGGACGATCCGTTTATATTGTTTGGATAAAATTTCTTGGAATTTTCGTCCTTTTTAATTAAAAATCAAACACAGAAGGCGGTGTTTAGCCTCATAACATTGTTAATTTATTTAAACCAACGTTTCGGCAGTCACTGCATGCCTTTTTCAAGGTTATATTTAACTGTAAAAAAGGAGAAAAAGTTTGGCGTTAAAACTTCTATCCGCACAAGCTTGATAACAAAAGTGTACCAGTCAGTCAAGTTAATTTTAAAATATACACCAAAACACTATAATTTGCTTAAAAAGGGGGTAACAGTACTTCTTATGTTTAGTAACAATGAAAGACACTTTAAAACAGTACACATCACGAATATAAAAATAGCCACATGGCACAAATACAAAAACAGTGAAATAAAAATTGTTTAACCATCCCGCACAAAAATGCCAAAGTTATCTGCTAGCATAGCTTAGTAGATGTGATTTGTCACACGAAACACAGATTAATATGATTGCAAATTTAAAATAATGCCTGAGTTTTGTCAAAATTGTGTTATTAACAAATTATCCTGAAATATTTAGAATCTTTTAGCTTTAGTCCCATTTTTCTCATTGCTCTTTGTACTGTACTTTGTGTTTGAGTCCGCTGAAATATTTAATCTATAGATGCTGTCGAAGATTTGTGCGTGTACGCCAGCTCGAGCGAATTTGTCACCATCCCAGCGAAAATATCGGGTCAAGCGCGAGAAGCTCAAAAACCGATAATCAGCGTGGGCAATCGTCTAATCGACAGTTCCTGTTCGGTGATTTCAGCAGCTAAAAACTTGATTGTCATGCCCAAAGATCCCTCAACCTGGCAACAATTTGCCAAGTGCTCCAAAGACGTTTCTGACTCCATGAAACAGCTGGTAGTCGACATCAGGTTGGTTCTATTGAGGTGTGAATAGAACATTTCGGTAAAACAAATTGTAGAGTTTTAGCTCCTGGAGGCAACGAATGTGAGCGAGCGGCACAAATCTTAAGCGACCATCTTACAACGTTAAGTGCCGCGTATATGGACGCTGTATCTCAATCTTTGCAACCCAGAAGGCATGCCACTTTACCTATTTTCAGTCAGCAATTGGAACGGTACGCTACAGGTTTTGTATGTTAGAACAACTGATGTAGACGAAGGGTTTTCAGAGCTGCCGCTGGTGTGAATGACACTATAGAACCTTTAAGGAACGCGGCTAAATTCGAAGCTGAAAACATCGGACATACGGTGAATCAAATGATTCAATATTTCGATCCATTAGTGCAGAACACAATTGGCGCTGCCTCAAACATGACCAACTCCAAACAGCAGGAACAGTTGCTCACCCAAGCCAAATCGGTCACCGAGAGCGCGTTACAGTTTGTCTATGCCACTAAAGATTGCGGTGGAAATTCACAGGTATTTTCATTTATACAATCTTAGGTTAGCGATATCGAAAATAATAATTACAGGCCAAAAAACTGCACCAAGAAGTGGACGAAATGGCCGACTCAACCAAACAAGCCTTACAAGAGTTGGTGGAATCACTGGAAATTATTTCCACTCAAAGTGGGATCGTATCTGGTGTGGTGGATAATTTGACGAGAGCTATTACACGCCTGTCGGATCATCGAGCTTCGCTGATTATATCGGACAGTGACAATTACGTGGACTACCAGACTAGAATGGTGGAGTGTGCTAAGGATATTGCCAAAATTTCAGGTAAGTACCCAACTCAGAGTTTTCTCTCATCTATATTTTATGAAATTATAGTCTGTTCAGTGACTTCTTGTTGCGTCATATTCTTTATCTCATTGCATTAGAGGGAGATCGAATAATAAGAATGTGTGTCTATAACGTCATACTACCAGTGAGTTTGACGGTTCAATTAATGTCAAATTGTTTTGACATTTTTCGTTTTATATAGAGCAGTTCATAGACCATTTCCAGAAGTGAAAAGTGGCTTGAATAACATTAGTTTTTAGTGAACTGTTCTCGCGGAGTGAGTTTACCCGTGCGTCACGAAAGCTACGTCATTTATAATCATATGAATCAAATCAAGTTTTCGTCAACAAACCTGTTGTGTTCATATTATAGAAAAAGGCGTGTCTAAAGCTTCGTCACGTTTAAAATTTTGCGTATATTGTCAATCAGAAAGTAGAAATCTTTGGCTGCAAATTTGCACTAAAACAACCTTATACCAAAGCAAATCAAAAATATCTTGACCGAAATAACATTTTTTAGTTATGAGAAGTCTCCGTTTGGATCATAGAATTCCGTCTAAATTTGAAACCTATATTATTTACCAAAATTCGCAGAGATGTATCACCAATATGTAGTATTTCTTTAACTTTAAGCTCTTGATTTAGGTTGTGGATGGTTACNTANNNGNTAGGGNNTNNCTNACGTTGCTAGTATNNGNTCNNGGNNGTNGGAATACCGGGGNAAGGTNTACNCNNAGNNGGCTTNGCATNGTCCANCGNCCTCTCTTCTTAATNGACTCAAAGCGTNTCNGTACCCTTACTGNCNAGAGGNAAGCTAGTGNANNATNANTCANCGGANNATATAACNCCAAACNNCGATTNGATAGAGNNGANATNCACNAACCGNNANGCNCTTAACCGNAGAGTGACAGNGAATGANANTAANGAATGGCGGTANNTNTCCCTNNANTGAAGNTCAACCTNCNTCACAGNAGATNGNNGCNATNCGTCTTTCGAGNACCTTTNAANACTACCNCATCACCANTTTACGTNATAANAGACNGGCACGGACGNCNATTNCTGTGCNNGAGTCGTCCACNGCNCGTTNGGNTCTGCNNAGATAGGNTAANCTGAAGAATNACTGATACATNNNNCGGGGCTTGCTNCTCTTNGNCNCCNCTAAATGTCTTCCAAGATTAATTTATATAAATTGTGTTATTAACAAATTATCCTGAAATATTTAGAATCTTTTAGCTTTAATCCCATTTTTCTCATTGCTCTTTGTACGAGTCCGTTGACACATTTAATTTATAGATGCTGTCGAAGATTTGTGCGTGTACGCCAGCTCAAGCGAATTTGTCACCATCCCAGCGAAAATATCGGGTCAAGCGCGAGAAGCTCAAAAACCGATAATCAGCGTGGGCAATCGTCTAATCGACAGTTCCTGTTCGGTGATTTCAGCAGCTAAAAACTTGATTGTCATGCCCAAAGATCCCTCAACCTGGCAACAATTTGCCAAGTGCTCCAAAGACGTTTCTGATTCCATGAAACAGCTGGTAGTCGACATCAGGTTGGTTCTATTGAGGTGTGAATAGAACATTTCGGTAAAACAAATTGTAGAGTTTTAGCTCCTGGAGGCAACGAATGTGAGCGAGCGGCACAAATCTTAAGCGACCATCTTACAACGTTAAGTGCCGCGTATATGGACGCTGTATCTCAATCTTTGCACCCAGAAGGCATGCCACTTTACCTATTTTCAGTCAGCAATTGGAACGGTACGCTATAGGTTTGTATGTTAGAACAACTGATGTAGACGAAGGGTTTTCAGAGCTGCCGCTGGTGTGAATGACACTATAGAACCTTTAAGGAACGCGGCCAAATTCGAAGCTGAAAACATCGGACATACGGTGAATCAAATGATTCAATATTTCGATCCATTAGTTCAGAACACAATTGGCGCTGCCTCAAACATGACCAACTCCAAACAGCAGGAACAGTTGCTCACCCAAGCCAAATCGGTCACCGAGAGCGCGTTACAGTTTGTCTATGCCACTAAAGATTGCGGTGGAAATTCACAGGTATTTTTATTTGCACAATCTCAGGTTAGCGATATCGAAAATAATAATTACAGGCCAAAAAACTGCACCAAGAAGTGGACGAAATGGCCGACTCAACCAAACAAGCCTTACAAGAGTTGGTGGAATCACTGGAAATTATATCCACTCAAAGTGGGATCGTATCTGGTGTGGTGGATAATTTGACGAGAGCTATTACACGCCTGTCGGATCATCGAGCTTCGCTGATTATATCGGACAGTGACAATTACGTGGACTACCAGACTAGAATGGTGGAGTGTGCTAAGGATATTGCCAAAATTTCAGGTAAGTACCCAACTCAGAATCATAGTTTTCTCTCATCTATATTTTATGAAATTATAGTCTGTTCAGTGACTTCTTGTTGCGTCATATTCTTTATCTCATTTCATTAGACGGAGATCGAATAATAAGAATGTGTGTTTTAGTCAAAGTCAAAAAGGCATTTATTCCAAAACATATTTGCGTAAGTACACAAAGTTTGAAACAGGTCATACGGAATTAAAGTGCAAATGCACACTAAAATTTAAAAATTAATACAATACAAATCATTAAAAATCAATCAATAAAACCGCGTTACACTGAAATTTAGTATGTAATTGTCAATTATGTAATATACCTTAAAATCGAACATGACAACAAATTTACAACAACAAAACATTGAATTACACTTCATGAGCATGCACTGGTGGGGCCGATAAAATTCATATACTCACCCAAAGAGTATGGCTCCATATTGCAAAGGTACAAATGCAGGAATGTTTTAAAACTATTCAAACCTGTCACTGTTTTTAATGATACAGGCAGCCTATTGTATAACATAAGACAAGAGTAGGTACAGTTTTTCTCACTCAAGGTCAGATGATGTCTAGGATAATTGTAGCTGTATAATTTATTTCTCGTGTCAAAACCATGTGTTATTTCAAAACGGAGAAACTTTTCAGGATGCTTCCTTAAAAAAACAACACACTCATAAATGTATAATGCTGGGGCGGTTAAGAGTCCGCTTCTTCTAAAAACACCGCGGCACGATTCTCGGTATTGCATTTTGAATATTATTCTTATAGCCAATTTCTGAATAATAAAAGCTTTATCCAGATTTGTTCCACTGCCCCAGAAAATTATGCCATAACGTAAAAACGATAGGAAAACACCGTTGTATACCAATTTTGACACATCCAAATGAAGGTATTTAGTTATAATTCGGAGACTATAGCAGACAGTGTTAAGCTTTTTACACAGACCCTCAACATGAGCAAACCACTTAAGTGATGAATCAGTGATCACACCAAAAAATCTACTCTCGCTTGTCACCGTCAATATGTTATTATCGAACACAAGTTCAGAAGGCACATTAACCTTATTTTGTTGAGTCCGGAAGAAAACACACTGTGATTTGTCTGAATTTAAAATTAAGCCGTTACTATCAAACCACTTCTTTATTAAGTCATATTGTTCTTCTATCCGCAATACCAATTTTGATAGACTTGCTTCTTTTATGATCAAATTAGTATCATCTGCATAGTTTATTAAGCAGTTATCATTATAAAGATCATGTGGCAGCTCGTTCAAATAAATAATGAAAAGAAGAGGACCCAGTATACTGCCCTGGGGTACACCTAATTTCAATTGAAGGCTCTCAGATTTTTTGTCCTTTATTGTCACATACTGAGTACGACCTTTGAGATAGGACTTCACCCACGAGAAAGCACATCCCCTAATACCGTATCTATTAAGTTTACAAAGTAGACTTTTATGGTTAAGGCAGTCGAACGCCTTGGACAAATCAAGGAAGAGCCCTGCACAAAGATTTCCCTCCTCCAGAGCCTCTGAAATCTCAGAGGTCAACTCAAAAATTGCTGTCTCCACAGCTCTACCCCGCAGAAAACCATGCTGAAAGCTAGAAAGTAATTTATTAGATCCGAAAAAATTAACAATTCTATTGTAAAAAGCTCGTTCAAAGAGCTTTGAAAAAGAAGTCAATATGCTAATGGGTCGGTAATTTTCGAGCATATCTGTATTGTTTTGTTTTTATAACATCGTACTACCAGTGAGTTTGACGGTTCAATTAATGTCAAATTGTTTTGACTATTTTCGTTTTGTATAGAGCAGTTCATAGACCATTTCCAGAAGTGAATAGTGGCTTAAATAACATTAGTTTTTAGTGTAAGTTTTTGTTTAATAACGTTATTTTTGTTTGCTACTGATGTCACATTTTAAAGAGTGTTTTAGATGCTTTAAGCATTTCGAAATCTAATCTACAAAGTCTAAGCCTAAACAGTGTGAATAAAGATAAAGGTTTTAAATTCGCACTAGCAAAATGGGTTTTCCAACGGTATACATAGAAAAACTTTGATTCAAATTACCATAAACCTTTTGAAGCCATTTTGAAATCGCCAGAGGCCATGAAAGCTCCATAGATTTCTAAATGCTATTGAGACTCTTCTAAAATGTGCCAGAGGTCTCTACAAGTGTCTTAAACCTTCCCAGACTTGTTTTAAATTGTCAGAGGCCTCTAGGACCGTTTTGAGTGTGTCAAAGACCTCTAAATGCTACTGAGACAAGTTTCAGAGCTCTCTACAACTGTCTTAAACTTTCCCAGAAGTGTTTTAAATTAACAGAGGCCTCTAGGGCTATTTTGAAAGTTCCATAGACCTCTAAATGTTATTGTGAGCCTTCTGAAATGTGCCAAAGCTCTCTTCAAGTGTCTTAACCTTCCCCAGACTTGTTTAAAATTGTCTGAAGCCTCTAGGACCGTTTTGAGTGTGTTGAGACTGACCCAGACTGTTTTAAACTTTCCTAGAACTGTTTTAAATTGTCAGAGACCTCTACGACCGTTTTGAGTGTGTCAAAGACCTCTAAATGCTACTGAGAAAAGTTAGAGAGCCCTCTACAACTGTCTTAAACTTTCCCAGAAGTGTTTTAAATTACTAAAGGCCTCTAGGGCTATTTTTAAAGTTCCATAGACCTCTAAATGCTATTGAAAGCCTTCTAAAATGTGCCAGAGTTTTAAATTGTCAGAGGTTTCTATAGAACCGTTTTGAGTGTGCCATAGACTTCTAAATCCTACGGAGAACTTTCTGAAAAGCTCCAGAGCCCTCTACAACTGTCTTGAACTTTTCCAAAACTATTTTAAATTACCAGAGGCCTCTAGGACCATTTTGAAAGTTCCATAGACCTCTAAATGCTATTGAAAACCTTCTAAAATGTGCCAGAGTATTCTACAAGTGTCTTAAACCTTTCCAGACTGGTTTTAAATTGTCAGAGGTTTCTATAGAACCGTTTTGAGTGTGCCAAAGACCTCTAAATCCTACTGAGAACTTTCTGAAAAGCTCCAGAGCCCTCTACAACTGTCTTAAACTTTCCCAGAACTATTTTAAATTGCCAGAGGCTTCTAGGGCTATTTTGAACGTTCCATAGATCTCTAAATGCTATTGTGAGTCTTCTGAAATGTGCCAAAGCTCTCTTCAAGTGTCTTAACCTTCTCCAGACGTGTTTAAAATTGTCTGAAGCCTCTAGGACCGTTTTGAGTGTGCCAAACACCTCTAAATGCTATTCAGAAATTTGTGAAAAGTTCCAGAGCCCTCTACAACTGTCTTAAATTTTTCCAGAACTATTTTAAATTGCCAGAAGCCTCTAGGACCATTTTGAAAGTTTCATAGACCTCTAAATGCTATTGAAAACCTTCTAAAATGTGCCAGAGTATTCTACAAGTGTCTTAACCTTCCCCAGACTTGTTTAAAATTGTCTCTAGGACCGTTTTGAGTGTGCCAAACACCTCTAAATACTACTCAGAAATTTGTGAAAAGTTCCAAAGCCCTCTACAACTGTTTTAAACTTTTCCAGAACTATTTTAAATTGCCAGAAGCCTCTAGGATCATTTTGAAAGTTTCATAGACTTCTAAATGCTATTGAGAACCTTCTAAAATGTGCCAGAGGGTTCTACAACTGTCTTAAACTTTCCCAAAACTATTTTAAATTGCCAGAGGCCTCTAGGACCATTTCGAAAGTTCCATAGACCTCTAAATCCTACTGAGAGCTTTCTGAAAACTTCCAAAGCCCTCTACAACTGTCTTAAACTTTCCCAGAACTATTTTAAATTGCCAAAGGCCACTAGGACCATTTCGAAAGTTCCATAGACCTCTAAATGCTATTGTGAGCCTTCTGAAATGTGCCAAAGCTCTCTTCAAGTGTCTTAACCTGCCCCAAACTTGTGTAAAATTGTCTGAGGCCTCCAGGACCGTTTTGAGTGTGTCAAAGACCTGTAAATCCTACTGAGAACTTTCTGAAAAGCTCCAGAGCCCTCTACAACTGTCTTAAACTTTCCTAGAACTATTTTAAATTCACATTTAATCACAGGTTATATCCCGAGACGTTCAAGTTTTATCGGGTAAACTGTGCATAGGTGATTTTTTGCAAAATTTTGCTAGGAAAATGATTGAGACTAAATAATTCGACGATAAAATCCTGAGACCGCAGGTCGAAGGATTTTTTCCAAAGAATTATTTAGTCGAAACCATTTGCCTAAAAGAAAAATTTGGCAAAAAACCTACCAATGCACATTTTACGTGATAAAACGTGAACGCCGAGGGGTATATGTCAAGATTATTTCCTGAAAACTCACATTTTAGTTTATTAACAAGAAAACACCTTAGTTAGAACACAAATACTAAACTAAACGTGATGAAATTAATGATAATATTGAACTCACCCCAGCAGACGACAGATTTTCGTTCAGCCATGTATATTTTTGTTTACATTTCAGATTGACAATCAGACGTCATAATATTTTAATTTA
Source organism: Ips nitidus (assembly GCA_018691245.2). NCBI lineage: Eukaryota > Metazoa > Arthropoda > Insecta > Coleoptera > Curculionidae > Ips > Ips nitidus. The sequence goes on from CM042798.1 coordinate 6,493,955, forward strand.
TGTAATTTTTTAATGGAAACTACGTTATAGTGATTTATTAATTGTTAATATTGAAGAAAATAGCTTAAATTTTATATGTGTCTAAATCCCGTTTCGTTTAATATCAAATGTTCTTCAAAAAAACGTATTCGAAAAAGGTAGGAGGTGGTTATTCAGTGTAAAATTTTAGCAACTAGGGATTTATTCAGTATATAACGGCTTTCATTGGTCGAACTAGAAAGGTTCATTGAATTTTATTGGCTGCTAGTACAATGAGGGAAATAATCACCGATATACGCTTCTTGCTGTGGTGATTGAGAACGCAACAGTCAAAAGTCGGTGAACAGACAGGGTTTTCCTGTAATGATGAATTTTGAAATTAACAATTAACTACGTTTATAAAATGGAACTGAAATGAGTTTTAATTTTTCATTTTAGGTGAAATGGCAACAAAAGCAGCCACCGACAGTCAACAGTTGGCAAGCCTTAGTGCTCAACTTTCTCATAAGTTTACCCAATTATCCAACGATAGCATTGGCGCGGCTGCTGCCGCCACTAATGGGGAAGTCGGCCTGAAATTAAAAGAGGTAAACGGCATTTTCATCGTATGACATGTATTGTCAACTGAATAATGAAATACAAGACATCAACTTGATAATCCGGCTTACTAAATGCAGTAAAATGTGGATCTAATGTTATCATTTGGAGTTTTTTCCGGACAACAATATTTGGATACATAGTAGTTTTGCTAAAAATCTCAACACTGAATGAAACTTCTGTGTTTCTCACCTAGTAAAGATGATTATGTGATTATCAACAGGTGGTTCAAGAACTAGGTGGCGCCTGCGTAGACCTAGTACAAGCGGGCGGCCAATGTTTGATTTCCAGAGACGACATTAACCTGAGAGAAGTGGGCGACTGCTCGAGAATTGTGGCCGAAAAGGTCGCCACCGTTCTGGCAACATTGCAGAGCGGATCCAGAGGCACTCAGGCCTGTATCAACGCCGCCTCCACCGTTTCGGGCATCATAGGAGACCTGGAAACCACCATAATGTTCGCCACGGCCGGAAACTTGAATCCGGAGAACGAAAACGAATCGTTTGCCGATCATCGCGAGAACATTTTGAAGACGGCCAAAGCGCTGGTAGAAGACACGAAAACTCTAGTGGCCGGTGCTGCCAGTTCTCAAGAACAGTTGGCTGTCGCTGCCCAGAACTCTGTTGCTACGATCGGTATGTTCATTTTTCGTTCATTAAAAAAAACTTAACTCACTTTATCCAACTTTGTAACAGTGGCGGCTCGTAGTAAATTTGAAAGGTAGTGCACAAAACTAGGGGCAATTAGTGAAAAATTTTTTGATTTGATTGATTTTGCTCATTTTTTTAGTTTTTAAACCAATTTTCATGATTTTGTTCATTTTTTAGTTTTTGGACCAATTTTCGTGATTTTGATCAATTTTCATGATTTTGCTAATTTTTTAGTTTATAAACCAATTTTCGTGATTTTCAATTTTTTTTTGAAAAGTGAAAAATTTTAAAGTGCTTTTTTTGTGCTTATTTTACCTAATTTAAGGTTCTTTTGCATAAATATGCCCTTTGCTGTGCATTGGAACCCTTATAAAGCAAAATAAAAATTTGCCAAAATTGCACTTTTGACAAAAATTGAATCTTTTACTTTTTGAAAAATCGTAGCTCTTTTGTTTAAATTCGCAGGAAATTCGTTCCTACGCCATTCGAAAAAGCATAAAAAATACTACAAGGACGAAACTGACAGTTGCAATGGATTCCCTGATCCCGAATTAGTCGAAAACGAGTACCATCAACCCTATGCTATTTTGATCCAAAATTGCAAATGCGGAAATTGCAAATGGCCTCCACAAGCGTCATTTTGACATTTTCGTAAAAAATCAAGTTTATACTCGTTTTTTACTAAATCGAGGATGGGGAATTCAGTGATGACGTTCGTTTTTGCGTAACTCTCCCCCAAACCCAGATTTTTACGAAAAGTTAAGTTTCTCGAACCGAGTAACATATACGGACACACTGACTGCAGAAATGGATTCCTTGACCCCAAATTAGTCGAAAACGAGTACCATCAACCCTATGCTATTTCGATCCAAAATGGCGGAAATTGCAAATGGCCTCCACAAGCGTCATTTTGACATTTTCGTAAAAAATCAAGTTTGTGCTCGTTTTCTACTATATCGAGGATGAGGAATTCAGTGGTGACGTTAATTTTTTCACAATTTGTATTTAAACCCATTTTTTTAATAAAAAGACAATCTTTTTAAACTGAGTGACAGATACAGACTGACTGACTGCAGAAATGGATTCCTTGACCCCAAATTAGTCGAAAACGAGTACCGTCAACCCTATGCTATTTCGATCCAAAATGGCGGAAATTGCAAATGGCCTGCACAAGCCACATTTTGACATTTTCGTAAAAAATCAAGTTTGTACTCGTTTTTTACTAAATCGAGGATGAGGAATTCAGTGATGACGTTCATTTTTGCGTAACTCTCCCCCAAACCCAGATTTTTACGAAAAGTTAAGTTTCTCGAACCGAGTAACATATACGGACACACTGACTGCAGAAATGGATTCCTTGACCCCAAATTAGTCGAAAACGAGTACCATCAACCCTAACCTAGATCAATCCAAAATTTTGATTTTTTCCTTTTAATGTAATTTCCGGCGTAGGTTTGATCAAATTTTTGGACGTAAACGAGAAAAAAAATTTTGAGACCACACCCAAACTTCCTACAATTTTAAAATATGTAATTGTTTTCAAATATATACAAACCACACTGGGGAATAAACAATTATTTTTCAGTGCAACTGGCTGAAGTAGTTAAACTCGGAGCAGCCAGTTTAGGTTCGGATAATCCAGACTCCCAGGTGATGCTAATAAACGCGGTTAGGGATGTGGCGAGTGCACTTGGAGACCTGATTCACGCCACGAAAGCCGCCAGCGGAAAGCCGATTAACGATCCGGCAATGGCCCATTTAAAGGACAGCGCAAAGGTAAAAAAATCCTATCTAAATCTTCTTATTACATCCTCTGAGTATGCTAAAACTGGACTAATAACGCATGAGGTCAATGCTTGTTTGTTTTAATATGTCTCGTAGTTGAGCATTGATTTAGTTTTTTTATGTTTCAAACGTAGTGACAAAAAACATTGCTTACTATGGAAATAACAAGTTACTGAACTGAAAGTATTGGGACAGTTATTTTTAGGAAAAGTAGTCTGCACTCTTGCTGTCAAAGATTAATTTATTTCAATCAAAACTTTGTTCATTCACTTGATAAGTCAAAATTGGTTTGAAAATGTTTTCGAAAAAGCTCAACAAAAATAATCGTCTGCTGAAATGCCAAACATGAGTTGCTTCTTATAAGAACCTTATCAAAAACCAACAGAAATTATGAAATAAATAATTTAGTTTGTCCCTAACAGAAATTAGTCAGAAATTATGAAATAAATAATTTAGTTTGTCAAAATGTGAACCTAATATATTTACAATGTCCAGTACAGTCAACATTAGTCAAATATCAGATCTTGTTAATCACATGTAATTTTCTTTAACAATATAATCTTTCATTAACAATCAAACAGCGCTGTATTTTAACCAACACTATCAAACTTGCAAATAAATATTCTAGTGTTAAAGCAGGTTTTACACCGCACTTAATTTATTTATAAAGCAGCTTCCAGAACGAATTTTATCAGTGTAAAACGAAATTTTAGCTGTGGTTTTACCAACATAGGACACGCTATTTCCATTCAACTTATTTGATCAAAATTTCCGTGTTGCCAATACTCAAAAACAAAAAAGAAATGTTAAGTCATTATTTTTTGTGTGCAAATATTCTATATTATAGTTCACTTGTGAGTTGAGGAGAAGATGTATAAGTGCTTATTCATGGATTATTATTTATTTAAGAATACTCTTAGTCTCTGTTTAATGACTTCTGACTGTTGCGTCACATCTCCTATCTCATTTCATTAGACGAAGGTCGAATAAAAATGTGGGTTTTATTACACATCATATTACCAGTTTTTGTCAGTTTGACAGTTCAACTAATGTCAAAGCCATTTTGAAAGTTGCAGAGCCCTCTACAACTGTCACACAAATTGCTATTGAACGTTTCATAGACCTCTAAATGCTATTGAGAACCGTCTAAAAAGTGCCCGGACCTTCTACAAGTATCTTAAACTTTTCTGAAGTTGTTTTAAATTGTCAGAGGCCTCTACGACCGTTTTGAATGTGCCCAAGGCCTCTAAATACTTCTGAAAAGTTCCAGAGCCCTCAACAACTGTCTTAAACTTTTCTAAAACTGTTTTGAATTGTTAAAGGCCTGTAGGACAATTTTGAAAGTTCCATAGACCTCTAAATGCAACTGACAATCTTCTAAAAACTGCCAGAAGCTTCCACAGGTGTCTTAAACCTTTCTGGAGTTGTTTTACATAGTCAGAACCCTCTAGGACCGTTTTGAATGTGCCTAAGACCTCTAAATACTTCTGAAAAGTTCCAGAGCCCTCTACAACTGTCTTAAACTTTCCAAAAACTGTTTTAAATTGTCAAATGCCTCTAGGACCATTTTGAAAGTCTCATAGACCTCTCAATGCAACTGACAACCTTCTAAAAAGTGCCAGAAGCTTCCACAAGTGTCTTAAACCTTTCTGGTGTTGTTTTAAATAGTCAGAGGCCTCTAGGACCGTTTTGAATGTGCCCAAGGCCTCTAAACACTTCTGAAAAGTTCCAGAGCCCTCTACAACTGTCTTAAACTTTCCCAAAACTGTTTTAAATTGTCAGAGGCCTCTAGGATCATTTTGAATCTACCAGAGACCTCTTAGTGCTACTAACAACTTTCTAAAAAGAAAAAATCTCTCTGAAAGTGCCTAGGGCCATTTTACCTCTCTAAATTATACTGCAAACTTTCTAGAATTGCCAGAGGCTTCTACAAAACTGTCTTAAACCTTCCAAGAATTGTTTTAAATTGTCAAAAGCTTCTAGATCTATTAAGAAAGTGACAATGGCCCTTAAATGCTACTGACAACCTTCTAAGACGTGTCAGAGGCTTCTACAAGTGTCCTAAACCTTGTATAATAATATAGTTGTTTAAAATTGCCAGAGGCACAAGTGTTCTCTAAAGGTCATTTGCACTGACATATTTAAAAGCACCCTAGGCCAGGGAAACACAAATCTGACGTCCATTTTGCTCTAACTGGCACCGTTTCGGAGAGATGACGTTGAAATTATGTCAATTTAGTAGGGCGTGGCAACCATGCAAATAGACATTTTGACAAATGAAGCTTTACGTCATTTTTGTACTATTATTAACATTTCTGAAATTCATTTTCTGAATTTCAAGCTACTAGAGCCAACTTTAACGCTCTCTAGTGGCCATACGGGGCAACTTATCCGTATCCGTTCAACGTCACGTGATAGTTCATTACCTTTATTTTGTCATACAGAATGTTTCAAACAAGAAAATTAGACTCGAAGTAATTGGTTTGTTACTCAAATTTGGGACACTCTGTGTACTTATGGATTATCTAGGATTAAAGTAGACACATATCTCCAACTTCCATATTTGGTAATTTTTTGATAAAATAAAAAATAAAGGGGTGTTTTAAATTTACTAAATCACCCTGTACAAAGATGTCTTATTTTACTAGAATAATATAGATGGATATTTTATTTGATTGTAAGTAGTCTCTGTTTAGTGACTTGTGAATTGATTTAAATTATGAGAAACCTCTAAGGCCATTTTAAAAGTGCCAGAGGCCTCTAAACTAAACTCTAAAAGTGTCTTAAACTTTCCCAGACTTGTTTTAAATTATCAGAGTCCTCTAGGACCATTTTGAATCTGCCAAAGACCTCTAAGTGCTACTGACATCCTTCTAAAAAGTGTCAGAGACCAAAATAAGTGTCTTAAACCTTTGAAGAATCGTTTTAAATTGTCAAATCCAATAACAAAGTGCCAGTGGCCTCTAAACTATTGACGACCTCTTAAAAAGTGCCAGAGTCCTATAGAGAAACACCCTAGGCCAAGTTTTCGTTTGATTGTGACATTTTGCACATGACCTGTCACAGTCAAAGCATAACATAGGTGCAACCCGCCAGAAACGTTCTAGAAATTGTTTCAAATTGCCAGAGCCTTCTAAATACGATTGAAACCCTCTAAAGCTATATAATTTTTCTATCCTCTGCTTCAAGTTATAACCTGATAATAGGTAATATAAGTCACTGAATAGACTATACCCAAACACTAAATTCTCTAGGTTGCAAGCGGTTTTCATTGACATAAAAGTTTGGTAGGTGCACAAAATGAAATCACATTCTGGTCCAAGAAGTTCAAGAATTTTAGACATAAACTTTGGTAAAACACAAATGTGCAATTACTTTTGGTGTAAAACTTGCTTAAAATCTTAACAAATCAGTGTCGCACCTATTAATCAGTCGTTGTTAACAACACTGTCTTGTCACCGTAACTGTCGATTTAACAATCACATTGTGGTGGACTTTAAGTAACAATAATCATCCGCAAATTACAATCCGACACCGAAGTAACTCCGCAAAATAACCTCGACTAGCCCCCCCCCGTATCAATCAAAACATGTGACCGGTTGTTATTTAAAGTCCACCGAGGTGAAGTTGACACACACATGTACACTTTCACTGGTGTCGGGCTAACGCACATGTTTTGATTGGTTGATTAGGTAATCGACTCGGACACCGATTGGTGGGTGTCGGATCAGGAGGAGGAGCTGCTGCGTTTGCTGAGCGACAGCAAAGAAAACGTCAACTCGGAGAGTTGCACGGATGCGGAGAACATCCAATCCGATATTGTGCAATGTCTCGTTACTATCACTTAATTTTTTGTTATTTGTGTGTGTTTTTTTTTTTGTTTTGATGGTGCGGTTTAGTGTATGTTTTGACCATTGATTAATCCCAAAGTCTCGTTGTTTCTACAGCATGATTTGGTTGTTTATGTTGTTTAGTTATGACGTTAAATCACAGTACATGTTGATAACATTAAGAAAGCTATGCGCTAAACTTTTAGGTTTCTCAACAGTTACAAGTTTTATTGGTTAGCTTTACAATATCCAGAAACACTTTCATAAATATACTTTAGTGTAAGAAATCAACAAATTGCGTTGCTCTTGGTTCAATGTTGATACTTCAAATGCTACTTCATCCATATTTGCAAAAAGACACAACTCTTATAATAATTGATGAGTTAAAGACTCCAAAAGGTCAAAACATGTACTACCATATCTCAAAACATTATTTATCTAGTCATTTGAAAGCTTTTACACTCGAAACTGAGCAATTTTTCTATTTTTTTACTTTTGGAAATGATAACCATACGAAATTTGCTAGGGACAGTTTGTCTACTACTAATATTCGTTTGTACTCCTTTGAGGATTTCAATAAATCATACTTATAAAACTATTTTACAAGTTTTAATTGATTTAAAGTTTCTTCAAGAAAGCGTTATCCACACGGTATGTATTGTAAGGTAGTTTTTGCATAAAAAGTGAGTGTTACCTAGTTTTTCATTGGTTCAACATCCAGAACAATCTCCTGATTGTGCCTATGTAAATAATCTCTTTATTCTATTTCTGTTAGAATTCCAGCCGTTTCTATGTATTGTGTTTCCCCTAAAACTAACTAAAGCGGACGTCAATTTAAAAACTGTCGTCCGAGAGAGTGTCATCCTTGCTAAAAAAGCATGTCCAATGATTGATGTTGATGTTATGCGCTGTTGCATTTTATTTCAATGAAACGTCTTAATTGCAGATAATGGTAACCAACGTGACATCGTTGCTTAAAACCGTGAAAGCAGTGGAGGACGAACACACTAGAGGCACCAGAGCTTTAGAGTCTACGGTGGAAGCCATCGGTCAGGAAATGAGGGTAAGTTAAGTTAAGTTAAAAAAATTTTTTTCAACAAAACATTACCAAATATGAATTTTATAGATACCAGCGTCTACTTTATTTCTAGACTGATTTCTAGAATCAAATTTGAGTAACAAACAAACTTTTTTAAAAATTTTAATTCAATTTTTGGATTCTAAGTAGAATTTCGTGAATCGAACGGAAAATCGTGAATAGCTGGCTTATTTGAAATATCCTGAAAATGCACGTCATATAACAAAAGAAAGCTAATAAGAATGAGGCAGCTAAGTTGGCCCGTTTGACCGTTAGAGGGCGTCAAATTTGGGCTCTGGTTTTTTTTTAGTTTTTGCTCAATATCTCAGGAATCCTTCAAGTTAGACGTCCGAATTTTTACCACAAACGCAATTCGATGGTACGTGACTTTTATCATCTTAACACTTTTTCTGTAATATGCACCGTGTGACCTTAAAAAATTAAAAACTAGAATTCTAAAAAATTTTATTGGTTGGCGTACCTTTTGATTTTTTGTAAAAAAATTTTAATTTTGACAATTAACTTCCATTGTTTAAATATCTTACCTACTAATAGTACAAAAAGGACGTAAAGTACCATTTGTCAAATGAAAATTGACTTAATTACAAGGTTAAAAATGTCATTTTGATTGAGCAAAATCCAATATGGACGCGGTTAGTATAGTAGGCCAAAAAATGTCTAATTTAGGCTAAATGTTTGTACATTTTTGTACTATTAATCTGAAGGTATTTAGGCAGTTAAAGTTAATTTGCAAAAATAAAACTTTTTTCAAAAAAATCAGGAAATACAAACCCATAATTTTTTTTTTTAATTTTAGTTTTTAACTTTTCAAGGTCACACAGTGCATGTTACAGAAAAAGTGTTCAAATGATGCGTACCATCGAGGTGCATTTGTGGTAAAACTTTCAGACCTCTAACTTGAAACGATCCTGAGATATTGAGGAAAAACTGCAAAAAACGAGAATCAACTTTGACGCCCTCTAGCGGCTAAACGGGGCAACTTAGCCGTGCCCGCTCAACGTCACGTGATAGCCCCATTCATTAGCTTTCTTTTGTTGTACGGTGGTTTTATACAGGGTGTTTCAAATAAGCGAGTTATGGACGATTTCCTGGAAAAGTGCACGGAAATTTAGTCTAAATTAGGGATTTTTTGAGCCTACTATACTAACGGCGATCATTTTGGATTTTGCTCAATCGAAGTGACTTTTTTTAACTAATTTCAACCTGGGTAACACAAATCTGACGTCCATTTTGCTCTAACTGGCACCGTTTCGGAGATGACGTTGAAATTATGTCAATTTTGACACTTTAGTAGGGCGTGGCAACGTTGCAAATAGACATTTTGACAAATGACGCTTTACGTCATTTTTGTACTGTTATTAACATTTCTGAAATTTTCAAGAAAAACTAGAGCCAACTTTAACGCCCTCTAGCGGCCATACGGGGCAACTTAGCCGTATCCGCTCAACGTCACGTGATAGTTCATTACCTTTATTTTGTCATACAGAATGTTTCAAACAAGCAAATTAGACTCGAAGTAATTGGTTTGTTACTCAAATTTGGGACACTCTGTGTACTTATGGATTATCTAGGATTAAGGTAGACACATATCTCCAAGTTCCATATTTGGTAATTTTTTGATAAAATAAAAAATAAAGGGGTGTTTTAAATTTAATAAATCACCCTGTACAAAGATGTCTTATTTTACTAAAATAATATAGATGGATATTTTACTTGATTCTAAGTAGTCTCTGTTTAGTGACTTGTAAATTGATTTAAATTACGAGAAACCTCTAAGGCCATTTTAAAAGTGCCAGAGGCCTCTAAACTAAACTCTAAAAGTGTCTTAAACTTTCCCAGACTTGTTTTAAATTATCAGAGTCCTCTAGGAACCATTTTGAATTTGCCAAAGACCTCTAAGTGCTACTGACAACCTTCTAAAAAGTGTCAGAGACCAAAATAAGTGTCTTAAACCTTTGAAGAATCGTTTTAAATTGTCAAATCCAATAACAAAGTGCCAGAGTACTATAGAGAAACACCCTATGCTAAGTTTTCATTTGACTGTGACATTTTGCACATGACCTATCACAGTCAAAGCATAATTTAGCTTAAGTGGGATCTAGGACGCCTTTAAATACATCGGTGCAACCAGAGCTAGGCAAAATACTCAGCAAAAGTATTTGAATTAACGATTAGCAAATACCGCTTAAAGTATTTCAATCTTCAAAAACCAAATACTCTATAAACTTAAAAAAGTATTTCAAATCTAAAGCACTCAGAAAAAGGATTTGAATATTTGAGCAATTACTGGTATTTGAAATATTGCCAGATAGTTGCAATACTTATGCTTCTGCTGCTGAATTTTAAATTGTTGCATTTCTTAAAAGACTAAACATTTTGGTCTAGTTTGTTGTTTTAACATTTCGAAAATCTTTCTATCAGCAATATCAATTTCAATTTTTATGGGTTGTTCCACAGGAAAGAAAAGCAGAAACGAATAAAGATGATAATCTGGCAGCATTGGTTTTATATCAGACATCATACTCAATGTCAGTTTATTCTGTCAGTCAGTAAACTCTCTGATAATACATAAAAATCTATCTGCCTGAAATCATTAAGTAGAAACACTCCTCCCCCGTTATAACCCTTATGTCTGAGGCAAAAGCGTCACTTTCTTGCAATTTGATTTTTGGTTTACAACATCTCCACCAAACAGGCTTGGTTTATTTTTTATCTTTGATCAAATTACCTACTTTAATTATTTAAACAACAACAATTGGCGTTTCAAGTTAAGATCGCAGCGCCAGTTGAACTAAAATCGGGCAACCCGTTCCTAACCTAACATTATAAATAATATGACACTGTCACTTCATGTTTGCTAAATTCCTAACCAAAATCAACGTAAACAAACAGAGAAATGACAGCTGGGATGCCCGCAACTGTTTTCAAAACTGATCACCAGAGGGAGTATTGAAACGCCAATTGACGTTACTAATTTTAATTTACTGATTTTTTTTTTGGTGTGACGTTTTTAATAAGATATTAAATTGAAACAACCCATTAAGGTGTTTATTGACATATGAAAACTATAAAAATACGAACCCACAAATCAAAAATAACAATAACCAAAAAAAAGTAGTTCAAATAAACATTCAAATATTTGAAATTCCAAAAAACACCATTCCAAATACTAGATGTGAGTATTTCAAATATCAAATACCGGAACTTAAAAGGGCTTGAAATACTAAAAGTATTTGAATTACTTTTATTTGAAATACTGCCCAGCTCTGGGTGTTGTTGGTATATAAACTTTAATTGGTCATACACTATACAGTGCGTCGCGCAAATACGATTTTTAAAAACCTTCTAAAAATTTGCCAGATGCCTCTGAAAGTATTCTAAATCTTCTAAGAATTTATCGTTTAATTGTATGGTATATAAGGTAGCAGGTAAAGTGACTTTGATTGGTCATACACACTTTGAACGTATTATAAAAATATAATTTATTGTGCCAGTATCAAAAACAATAAAGCCCTTCTGTCTTAAGTTATAACCTAAAACTATAATCATTTTGACAATCAATCAATATCACATAATTTATTGTAGCCCCTGTCTTAATCAAAACCGATATACGTTTTTTGCTGGTGATTGTGACTCAACAGTCAGAAGTCACTGAACAGACTATATCTCTATCCTTACCGTCGATTTTGTAAGAATAACAATGTTTAACTTGTAATTGCTGTAGACTATTTACTCGAATGAGATGTGCAAACCAAATGTGACTGCAGAAGACTTGATTAGATGTACCAAAGCGATTACCACAGCTACAGCAAAATCCGTAGCAGCAGGAATAAGCAACAAACAAGATGACATCATTGGTAAAGCTTACACTTTGCAAAAAAACCATCAAACTCTAACAATTCTTTGCAGCGGCCGCAAACCTATCAAGAAAAGCCATCTCCGACATGTTGATAACATGCAAAAGCGCTGCATTTAAATTAGCGGAAACGCCCGAACTGCGAAAGGACACACTGGACGCAGGACACGAGTGCGCTAAAGACTTCAGACAGTTGCTGATCACCATCCTAGAAGGCAACGGATCTGCCGATATGAAGCAAACTTTACCAATTATTTCGCGAAAAATTGCCCAATCCGTAACCGAACTTGTGAGCTTGGCAAAGAGGCTGAAAGGCTCTGATTGGGTGGATCCTAATGACCTCAAGGTGATTGCTGAAAACGAACTTCTGGGCGCTGCCGCATCTATCGAAGCTGCTGCCAAGAAATTGGCTAATCTGAGGCCCAGACAAAATGTTCGGGTAAGTGTTAACTTCAAGAGTTTTATATTTGAAATAGTTAAATGTTGTACGGTGTTTACAAGATTCACTGCACTGCTATGAGATATGTTTGATATTCTTGGTTGTCGCTTTGCAAACACCCAGGAGTCAAACATATTATTATAGAGGTGTGGCATATCGTCAGTTCCAAGGACAAGGTAAATTCTGGATGCTTAATTTAAGAATGGGTAAAATATGACAAAACTCTCACAGAAGGAAGAAAGAGAAGAAAACTTTTTTATCCGGTATACAGGGTGGTCCAGTTTTAAATGTCAATAATTCACCAATCGATAGCCCATCAAAAAATAAGTTGACAAGCATTATGTCATTTTCCTGAAGAACGCTTCCTAAGGAAGACACAGACCTCCAAAATTCAATTTTAAAAATCGTTTTTTTGTTACAACTGTCAAACCGTTGGACCAATTTTGATCAAATTTGGAACAAGTACACCGAAAATAGTCAATAACAGGATTTTTTGACTAATGTTTAGTTATAATTTTTTAGACTATAAACTGCTCATTCAATTCAAACTTTTTTTTTTTATTCAATTGAACACCGGTAACAGTCCGAATTATCGGACTAATTTTAATCTAAAAATTAGAGTTTAAGACTAATATCGTAGCATTTAATGCAAAAATTGTTTACTTTCATCAATGAAGAGTCTGAAACTTAACTTTTACTATAAAAAATAGTTTAAAATTCGATTTTTCAGTCTTAAAGCACAGTGAAGCGTCTAGAAGTTAATTTAATAATAGCTATTTATGTAACCAGTTACGAAAAGTTCGATTTTGTGTAACGAATGAATGTTTGTAGGGCGAGCGCAGCGAGGTCTTACAATTTGAATGAGTTACACAATAAGACATTTTCGAAACGTGTTGCATACATAATTTTTTCTAATTTTGACCAAAAAGCTGTGAATACCATCTTTTAAAGTGATTTAACACAAATATTCACTTTCATAGCACCTTGTATAAACTGTGACAACGACATGTTATGATGGATGTTGCCCATATGTTTCTACGGAAATGCATAAAAACAGGGAGTGATAAAATGAACTTTTCATAACTAGTTAGTTAGTTAGTTAGTTAGTCTTCTTTATTTCTAATTATGGTCACAATACATTTCCTGTAACTACAAAAAACATACATGAAAACACAAAAAGAAACAGCGTCATTTTAAGATGAGCGTACACCTAATAGTCTCTTACATAATCCCTGATACAATATGGCTCTAAATTAATTAACATCTGTTTTACCTTTCTTTTAAAAAGTTTCTCAATTCTTTCTAATTTTAAATCATTTTGTAATGTATTAAAAAGCTTCAAACAGGCATAATATGGATTTTTTTCGGTTATAGTTAATCTGTGTATCGGATAATTTACATTTACGCTTCGAGTGTTATAACTATGATGTACCTCCAGATCAAACATACTTTTGTTTTTGAAAAAGAAAACTATACATTCATAAATATATAGTCCCCACACCGTCAGAATGCCATTAGCTTTGAAAACCCCCCTGCAGCTCTCCCTGTATCCCATTTTCTTGACTATTCTAAGTGCTCGTTTTTGTAAAACAAAAATTTTTTCCATTAAGCTATTAGAACCCCAAAATATTATCCCATACTTGAGCACAGATTCAAAGTTTGCGTAATATAGGATTTTTAATGTTCTTTCATTCATGTATTTCGCAGTGACTCGTATGCCATAGCAAACTGAGCTAAGCTTTTTGTTTAACTCTAAAATATGATTTGACCAGTTTAGGAATTCATCCAAGTGAATTCCAAGAAATTTGGTATGTTCTACGAGCTCTGTATTTGATTGTCCAAAAGTTAGTGTTCCAGGTTTTTCAATTTTGAATTGTTTTGTTCTAAAGAGTAGAACCTTTGTTTTATTATTATTAAGTAATAATCTGTTACTTTTAAACCAATCTTGTGCTCTGCAAAATAAGTTTTCTCCCGATAGTGCTAGGCTTTCTACATTTCTTCCCCCTGTCAATAAATTCGTATCATCGGCATAACACGTCACATGCTCATTTTCTGAAAGCAGAATGTTGCTCAGGTCATTAAGAAATACAATGAATAGGTCCCAATATGCTTCCCTGTGCAATTCCAATTTTATTTTCCTTCAGACTCAGAGAAATAATTCTGTCCATTTTTTTATATTTTAACTTTTTGTTGCCTATTAGTTAAATATGATGAAAACAAATGTAATGTTTGACCTCGTACACCGTAAGCCTTAAGTTTTACATAAAGTGATACTTTTCGTAACTAGTTACGAAAAGTAAAACGTTTTGTCACTTTAATCAGTTTTGAAAAGTGTCACTTTATATGCCAAAATTAGAAAAAAATAGTTTTTTAAGTCTGCTATGTCAAAAACTTGGTGAAGGTAAACCTCCATTTTCCAAGCTGAAAGCAGTGTTAAAGCCCTAAAAATAGTCCAGAGTTCTAAGAAAATGCAAAGCAAAGTAAAAAAACCTGAAAAGTTAGTCTTCAAGACAATTTCAATATTCTGTATTTAAGAACTAAAATATTGAAATGTATTTTCAAATTATGAAAACTTACTCCAAATGCAAAATTTAAGCTTTTGATGTGACTTTTCATTGGTTCAGAGTCACTTTTGGTATCCAAGTCAATTTTCAGGTTGAAATGTGTGAATTTGTTGTCAAAAATTTTAGATAAAGTAGTTTTCATGGCTACAAGTCAATTTTCACTACTAAAGTTTTTCAACTTCTCTGAAAACTATAACGACTGACTACAAAGACAGTTTTTAAGCCTCTCAAGTCAATTTTCACAGTTTCAAAGTAAATTTAGTGGTTTCTAAGTCAATTTTCAAAACTAAAGTCTTTCAATTTGTCTGTAAACTATGAAAACTGGCTACAAAGACTTTTTTAAGCTTCTTAAGTCAATTTTCACCGTTTTTAAGACAATTTTTATGGTTGGGTTGTTGCTTGTAAACAAAGTTTCAAATGATAATTTTATAAGAGATACTTATTTTGTCAAATTGAACTAGTAAAGTAAAAATAAAATTGAAATTTTTGAAAAATATCCAGTGACGTAGAGAATAAGGCAGAAAAATTAAAACCATCTTTCTGTATTCACACCCCTGGAGACAGGAGACAGTTTCGACAAACGTCATTAACATCACATAATGGATATTAATTTCATATGTAATTGTTCTAAATTTGGTTAAAATTGCTCCAGTAGTCTGACAGTTATGACAAGAAACTGATTTTTTAAACTGAACATTTATGGACTGTATTTTCCTTGGGAAGCATTTTTCAGGAAAATGACATAATGTATGTGAACTTATTTTTTGATGGGCTATCGAATGGTGAATTATTGACATTTAAAACTGGACCACCCTGTACAATAATCCTCGTGAGAATATAATAAGTTGAACGAATTTTTGGCGCCCAAGATGGGTCGGCCAGAATTAAAATGATCTGATTATTTTTCGAAAGTAATCAACTTTACTCTATGTTGAACTGTTATGGTTTACGGACTAATTAAATTTTCAGGCACAAGACGCAAACTTAGATTCGATGAACTTCGACGAAATCATCTTGGAAGCAGCCAAATCAATTACAACGGCCACTTCCGCATTGATCAAAGCGGCCAGCGCCGCCCAAAGAGAACTAATCGATAGCGGCAAGATGTCTAGGTTAGACTTTGGCTAATTGGCACAATTTTTTCCCCTGAACTAGTAAATAATTGTAGGTATCCAACATCTTCCTCTGACGATGGACAATGGTCAGAAGGTTTAATATCAGCTGCGCGACTGGTAGCCGCGGCCACTCACAGTTTAGTCGAAAGTGCCAATGCTTTGGTACAAGGTAAAACATTGTCTCATAGTTTTAGTCCTCGAGTGTCATGTTAGTGTGTTATCAGGACTGGGAAGCGAAGATAAACTGATAGCGGCTGCAAAACAAGTAGCCAGTTCAACCGCCCATTTGTTGGTGGCTTGCAAGGTAAAAGCGGAAGGTGATACGGAAGCAACGCGGCGTCTTCACGCAGCTGGCAATGCGGTTATTCGTTCTACGGATAGTTTGGTACGGGCCGCCCAACAAGCCAAACAAGTGGAAGAGGAAAGGTTGGCGTTTCCATTTTAACAAAGTTCATTGCGTAACAGTGCATTTTTCTTTCAAGGTACTTAATTATTAATCGTCGGATGGTAGGTGGTATCGCACAAGAAATTGACGCCCAAACCGAAGTCTGCAGGATAGAACGAGAGTTAGAAGAAGCTAAAAATAAATTGGTTGCCATAAGGAAAGCCAAATATAAGCTGAAAGGTTTGTTTTGCCAATGGTTGAGTTAAGATATCTGATTTAATCGTAATAACAATTTTCAGGTTATGAAACGTCCGGTGACGAGACTGACGGTTACACGAGTTCGGTCCCCGAACAGGATTCACGGTGAGTCAAAAGGTGTGTCGTTCTTCCCTGTGTTGCTATGTACCGTTTCTGAGTAGCATATACTATACAGGGTGTAATGACAATTATTCACCAATCAAAGCTCATCAAAAAATAAGTTTGTCATTTTCCTGAAGAACGCTTCCTAAGGAAGACACAGACCTCCAAAGTTCAGTTTAAAAAATCGGTTTTTTTTGCTACAACTATCAGACCTGTTGGACCAATTTTGGAACAAGTAATTATGAAATGAGTACTCGTTATGTGATGTGAATGTCATTCTTCAAAATTGTTTAGATTGGGGGATAGTCTTTATTTTCTACGCTCACTGGATATTATTCAAAATTGACAAAAATGTCTACTTGGGTTATTGTATTTTTTACTTTAAAATGGTTCAAAAGGATTCAAATCTGGTCATCTGTTAGGTTTGAGAGTTAATTTTTGACACTAAGATTAGTCAAAAAACAGAATTTTTGCACTAATGTTTACTGGAGTTTAATTTTTTAGACTACACCATTTACACATGTAGTTTAGAAAGCGTCAGTTGAATTTTAGAAATCATAAGATGGTTTTGAAAAATATCATTTGTATTTCAGAAAAGGTACTTGTAGTATAGAAAAGAGCAGTTGGATTTTAGACATGGTCATTTGTAATTTGGAAAATTAAAGTGGAGCAAAAAAAGTTAATAAAAAAAAGTAAATAGTTTAACGAATATTTTTAATAACATTGTGGTTTAAGCAGTTCAATGAAAAATCGAATTATTTCGAAAACCGTTTATTTTATCGAAATAAAAGAAGAGTGCAATTTTTCGATAAAAATGTTAAGAGTATCCATTAATGGCGTTTTCAGCTGAAAATAATGATAGCTGTCAAAGTTTAAGCAAATTGTGTCTTAGGTCCAGTTAGTTCCAGCCTTTCGAAGACGAGATACCTGCTTTTCATGTCAAATAGAAGGTCTCTTTCGATAAAACATTAAACCCAATAATCATTACAATATACAAAGTGTTTCAAAAGTTACGGCCAAAAACGTTAATTAGAAGGCAGTTCTTTGGGGCTCAATATTTCCCTTAGGAGTGACTTTCAAAAAAAATAATTATATGAACAAATTGTATTATTTTAACCTCCCCTGTATGCCCCGAGAGATTGTCATATAGTTATGGGACACCCTGTATATTTTATATAAATTAATACTCCCTATGGGCGGGTTTTTTTTTGCTTAAAGTGATATTAAAAAAAAAACAATGAACTAATAACCACATAAAAACACAAAAAAATCTGAAATTGAAATAACGCGTTCTAAAAATAAATACAAGTGACCTTTTCTGAAATACAAGTGACGAATCTGAAATACAACTTACGTTTTCTAAAACCAAATTTACGATAATGAATTACAAGTTATAGATTCTGAAATCCAACTTATATTTTTAAAATCCAAGTGATATTTTCTAAACTACATGTGTAAATGGTGTAGAGTTTCTAGAAAGTCTTAGAACATTTTGGAACATTCCAGAAGCTTTTACAATTTTCTACAACGTTTTAGAAGTTTATGGAAGGTGATAGAAGCAATTGGAAGCTTTCAGAAATTTCTAGAAACGTTTTAAAAGCTTTTGAAACATTCCAGAAGCTTTTGGAAGCTTTTAACAATTTCCATAATGATTTAGAAGCTTTTGAAAGTTTTAAGAAGTTTCTGGAAGATGGTAGAAGCAATTTGAAGCTTCAAGAACGTCTTAGAAGCCTCTAATTTCTAGAACGTTGTAAAAGCATTTGGAAGTGTCTGGAACGTCTTTGAAGTATTTGGAACATTCCAGGAGCTTTTAAGAATTTCTAGAACGTTTTAGAAGCTTTTGGAAATTTTAAGAAGTTTCTAGAACGTCTAGAAGCCTTTGGAAGATTTCAGAAGTTTTTGAAAGTTTAAAGTAGTTTCTGGAACGTCGTAGAAACAAATGAAAAGTTACTGAAGCTTTTTAAAGTTTCTAGAACGTCTTATAAGCATTTGGAACATTTCAGAAGCTTCAAGAACGTCTTAGAAGCTTTTTGAACATTCGAGAAGTTTTTGGAAGCTTTTAGATATTTCTAGAACGTCTTCGAAGCTAAAACAACACAACATTCCAGAAGATTTTAATAATTTCTATAACGTTTTAGAAGCTTTTGGAAATTTTAAAAAGTGTTTGGAACGTCTGGAACTTTTTGAGACATTCCAGAAGATTTTGGAATTTTAAAGTAGTTTCTGGAACTTTGTAGAAGCAATTGGAAGTTTCTAGAATGATCATTATTCAATTTAAACTTTTTTTTTAATTCAATCAAACACTGGTAACAGTCCGAATTTAGCGTTCAAGACTAATATCGTAGCATTTAATGCTAAAATTGTTTACTAAGAAATGAAAAGCAAAGTAAAAAAAAACTTGGAAAAGTTAGTCTTCAAGTCGATTTTCATGAATCTAATGTCAATATCCTGTATTTAAGAGTATTTTCAAGACTAAAATATTGAAATGTATTTTCAAATTATGAAAACTTACTTCAAATGTAAATTTTAAGCTTTTGAAGTCACTCGGTCATTTTCAAGTCACTTATGGTGTCCAAAACTTTTTAAGGTTCAAATGCAAAAATTTTAAGTAGTTTTGAAGTCAAGTCTTTTCATTGGTTCAGAAAACTGTAACACTTTTTAAGTGCAATTCACAGTTTCAAGTCAATTTCACCGTCTTTCAAAGGTAAAAGACAATTTTTAAGTCAATTTTCACCGTTTCAAAGTAAATTTACTGGTTTCTAAGTTAATTTCCAAAATATAAGTCTTTCAATTTATCTGAAAACTGGCTACAAAAACATTTTTAAGCTTCTTAATTTTCACCGTTTTCAAGACAATTTTTAAGTTGGGTTGGGTTGGTTTTGGGTCTTTGAACGTAATAACTCAATTATCTCGTAAACGAAGTTTCAAATCAGAATTTTATGAGAGATACTTATTTTGTCAAATTGGACAAGTAAAATAAAAAAAAATGAAATTTTTGAAAAATATTCAGTGACGTAGAGAATAAGGCAGAAAAATGAAAATGTCATTAACATCACATAATGAGTATTAATTTCATATGTATTTGTTCTAAATTTGATTAAAATTGCTCCAGCGGGTCTGACAGTTATGACAAGAAACCGATTTTTTAAACTGAACTTTTATGGACTGTATTTTCCTTGGGAAGCATTTTTCAGGAAAATGACATAATGAATGTTAATTTATTTTTTGATGGGCCATCGAATAGTGAATTATTGACATTTAAAACTGGACCACCCTATACAGTTCTCGCGGAGCCAGTTTACCCGTGCGTTATTCATGATAAGGAAGCGCACATGCAATATTGATTTCTTCCTTGTCTATCGTTAACTTTCAGAAAGTGTAAATATCTAATGCCCGTTTGCACAAGCCGGTTTTAGGGATCCCTACGCCTTAGGTTAAGAATTAAGTTAGATAGGGCCCTATTTCTGTTGCACCATCTGATATTTGGTCTCTAACTAACTTTAGGTTTTACCTATTTTAGGTGGTCGTTTCTGAGCCCCTACTCCCCAAAAATAACTGTCAACAGAGTGACAGAAATTTTAGTTTGTTGAGAAATTATTTCTTAAATTAACAGTAAAACTAGTATTTTACTATTTTTGAAGTATAATGGATGCGTTTGACGATGATTTAGAAATATTCAATTTCTTTGAAAACAGTTTTCCAAAGAAAGTGCATGAAATGATGAGTTTGATAGTCGATAATACAGGAACTGTAACCACTTTATTTAACAACAAAACAGAAGAAAATACAACTGAATTTTCACTTGACAACTAGCCACCATTTTACCTCGCTGATACCTTTAGTCGACCTGGACTCAACATGAAAGGTCCAACTATTTTGACAAACTGAACAATTTGACAATTTTCCGTCGTTTTGGACTCACTAAATCGACAATTCGTCAAATATTAGATACATTTGAAGAACAAATGTATTGCATATAATTTTTAAAAAGTCAGGTGTTTTTTGAAAAATTGCTCGGACCCGTCGATTTTTGTTTTTAGTTGCGCATTTTGGAAAACAATTTTTATTTATGCAGGGTGACCCAATAAAAAGTTATGACATCAAGGCCAACTTTTTTTACATAGTAACCCCTCTTTATTGTAATTTTATTTAGTTCTCAACAAAATTCTAAACATTTTTATTCGATTCCATAACGACAACATGTTGTGACAGATATTCAGTCAAATTCAACACTGGTTCAAACTTAGCACAAGCAGGTGTCCGAATTCAGATTAGTATGGAGTACGATTTTATACGCACTTTAAGGAAAAATTGTTGATAAGTCAGAAACGGTTGAAGTTCGGTATAGGAAGTGTATACATAGAATTGTTCTAAATTTAATGTTCTTTTATTACAAATCATAATACATTGGTGGTTGCATTTAAAAAAACGAACTTCTGGCAGTTTTTCTAATCCATTAAAGGTGGTATTGTTTTCAATCTTTGAACTGAGAACAAAAGGTCACATAAGCAAACCTTTCAGAACTTGGGAATTTAATTAATGTTTAGACATGTTTGCTGACAAATTCACCATTTTTATGAAATATCTAAGAAACGGGGCAAGATAGGTATAGGGAAGTATCAACACTAACTACTGGCCTTCTTGCGAAGAATTCCAAAATGAGATTAGAAGCAGGGTGTTTCATTTGAAAATCAAAAGTTGGTGTTCTTTCCGACTGATCTGGCAACACCGCAAAGTTCAAAATATTTTAGATAGATAGTTTGGACCCAACCTAGGCTACACAAATTTCAACGAAAAATATTGAGTCGTTCTCTAGATACTTCTAATATACCATCAGCGTGAATCACCCTGTATGAATGTAAAAGGTTTTTCGACAAAATTTTGATTTGATTCATATCGTTATATTGACGTCAGCATTGATGACGCACGGGTAAACTGGCTCCGCGAGAAGGGCAGTTGAAATGTTACCTTTTGAGAATGACATCTTTTTACAACTTTCAATCAAGACATGCGTGGTTTTTCACCTGATTGATGTCATTTTAGATGGGTAAAATTTTGACTATTATCTTCCTGGTCGGTGGCTTTAAAATCGCTTTCTGATTTAGCATTTTGGGTGATGGTTATGCGCTTTCGCTTCTTCGAGTATTGTTGATTTTTTTATTAGTTTGATTACTAACCGTAGTTTTTTTTTCTAAATTGCATGCGCAGAGTGAAGGTGTTTTATTAAAACAATTGGTGGAAGTTAAACTGCCAGGTGAGTTTTCGCTCTTTACTTATAACCATAACTTTTTCAAGCTTGAAATTAGAAACAGTAAAACCCTAAATATAGTCTGGGGATGTTTTATGAGTGAAAACGGATCAGATTATTTCTGCTAAATAAATTGAACATCATACATAACATAACATAACAATCATACATGAACATAAGGCTCATGGTTTGATGAAACAACCACGTCCATTTGCCTTTGGCAAGTGCTAAGTTCTTCAGTGACTGGGTTCAAAAATTACCAGAACTTTTTATTTCGTCGTTAAAATTATTTTTTTATTATTTAATCTGATGTATTGGTCCTTTTTCAAGGCTTTACTACTCTTGGTAAAATCTTCTAGCATTCATAGTTCTTCCGCAAAAAATGTGTCCCCCTGCTATTTACCATTTTACACATTTTTATTGCAAATAACGTAGTCACGAGGTAATTTGATAACTACAAACTAACTATCAAAGTTTTGATGTTGGAAAAAAAAATAAAACTTAATTTTCTATTGAAACTACCAGCCAGATCTCAAAAGCAGAAGATTCTCAAAAAATAGAAATTACAACAAATGTTCGATACACCGACCATTTTCTCGGATTCATAGCTGGATCTTTCGAATGAAATTGAATTGAAACTTCCTCAACATTTCTGCATCATCCCGAGAATTACGTTCGCCTCATTCTGCACCTTACGTATTAACTCTTCCTCGGATTCCACAGGAGTAGCCTGTGCACCCCATAAAAAAAATCTAATGGTGTTAAGTTGGGGGACCTAGGGGGCCATTCGACAGGAACATCTCTCCCTCTCCTTCCGATCCAATTGTGTGGGAAAATGTTGTATAAATGTGCAGTTACATTAATGTGTGGAGGAGCACCATCGTGCATGAATCACATCTGAGCACGCACATTGAGAGGGACATCCTCCATTAGAACAGGCAAAGTATTCACTAAGAATTCAAGATAATTTTCACCATTCAAGCGATGGGGCAGGATATAAGGACCCAGAAGAATGTCTCCGATGATACCTCCCCACACATTTATGCGGAATTCCAGCTGAAGGTTTTCTTCTGCGTAATGATGGAAATTATGTGAATTAAAAACACTACTTCTAGTAAATCCAGCTTCATCAGTGAATAAAATTTTGCTGGTAAAATTTGGGTCACGTGCCCGCGCATTTTCTATAAAGTGGCAAAACCGAAGTCTTCTGTCAAAATCGGGTGGTAGAAGCTCCAGAACAGGCGTTGCATGATATGGATGAAGGAGCTGCCGTCTTGTGATGCAATTAACTGTACTTTTTGGTACGCCAAATTCCAGTGCTAAACGGCGACTACTAATATTTGGGTCTTCAGCGACCCTGTTTAAAATGTCCTCTTCAACAGCAGCATTACGAACTTGAGGACGACCCACACGGTCAACGGCTCTAACACCAAATTGCCCTGTCTCCCGTAAACTTCTTTCAATGCTTGCAAATGTCCGGTAATCTGAAACTCGAACGTAAACGCGAACACTCTCACGCAAGTTGTCTTCGCAAAACCCTAAGACTTTGATCATGCCAGTCATTTCTTCATTTGAAAACGCCATTAGCTTTGTTTGAAACAATTTTTTTTAAACTGTCACCAACGTCAAAACTTTGATAGTTAGTGTGTAGTTATCAAATTAACTGTTGGCTACGTTATTTGCAATAAAAATTGTAAATGGCAGGGGGACACAAAAAACATTTTTTGCGGAAGAACTATGAATGCTAGAAGATTTTACCATGAGTAGTAAAGCCTTGAAAAAGGACCAATACATCAGATTAAATAATAAAAAATTAATTTTAACGACGAAATTAACAGTTCTGGTAATTTTTGAAACCAGTCACTGAAAAACTTAGCACTTGCCAAAGGCAAATGGACGTGGTTGTTTCATCAAACCATATGAGCCTTATTTAGAGACAAGTCCACAGCAAGTTTCATTAAAATCCATCGAAATATTCTCCAAATATTTCCGCATTGGAACCATACACTTTGTTCTAATGACAATTACGTCAAATCGTCACCTTTCGATCTAAAGATTGTCACAGTACCCTTTTAATCCTGTGCTTACTGGTATGTTGTAATACACCGTTGAAAAGGTAAAAATCCACAGAATTAAATGACGTAAAAATATATAGAATGTTCCATTTAAAAAAATGTAACTTACTGTCATATGTCAGAAACTAAACGTAATAGGAAAACACTGACTACGCCATTGGATTCTACAGGGTGTCTGCCGGGAAGGTATACTACTTTGTTTGTTTATAATTTTTGATTAAATGAAAGAGAATGGATCTTATATGGCATCATTTTGATAACCCTGTTTTACTTTCTACGCCAAATTTTACCTGCTACCTGCCGTGCCAGTATCAAAAACAACAAGCACCTATCATACAGGGAGTATGGAAAGATAAAATCTTTTCGAAAAAAGATGATTTTTTGCAAGTTTTTAATCATTTTTTAGGCCGAATTGGTCAACTTGCTTAAGCTTCAGGGTACGAAACAGCCTCCCGTCAAGTTTTATACTAAAGTTATAGTTTCAAAATAACATGGTCTGACATGTGCTTAAAAATTTAACACGTGAAATCCTATGTTGCGCGTTAAAAAAAACGCACTGTATTGATAAATGTTTTATTTAATGTCGGCAATTATGTATGGAATACAATATCAGATAAATGTCCGCCTCTGTTAGCCTCACAAATGCGAGCCCTTTTGAGCACATTTTTCATTACATTCTCACACATTTCACGCGGTATTTCATTAATTTCATCACGAATATTTTGTTTGAGTTGCTCAAGCGTTTCTGGTTTGTTTGCATAAGCCTTGCTTTTTAGATATCCCCACAAAATAAAGTCCGGAGCAGTTAAATCAGGCGACCGTGGAGGTCAATCAACATCACCATTTTTTGAAATAACTTGTTGTGGAAAGAGGTCTCGCAGTAATTCCATTGTAATCCTGGCTGTATGCGATGTGGCACCGTCTTGTTGATACCACATGTTAATCAAGCCCAAAGCATGCAGTTGTGGCGTTAAAAAGTTTTCAATCATATCACGATATCGCTCCCCATTCACAGTTACCGTTACGCCGTTTTGATTTTCTAAGAAGTAAGGTCCAATGATTCCTCCTGACCAAATTGCACACCAGACTGTCACTTTTAATGGATGTAAAGGTGACTGATGAATAATTTGAGGGTTTTGCATTGCCCAGAACCGACTATTCTGTTTGTTCACATATCCATTTAAATGAAAATGTGCCTCGTCACTCATTATGATTTTTTCATGAAAATCGGGGTTGTCATGGGCGAGCTGTAACATCCTATTGGCATATGTACGGTGGCGTAAATGGTCTTGTGGAAGAAGCTCTTGTGTCAACTGAATCTTAAATGGAAACAAATGCAAATCCTTGTGCAAAATTGTGGCCAAACTTGTTCTTTGAAGACCAAGCTCCTGAGCACGGCGTCGAATTGAGGTTGATGGATTGTTTTGAACACTTTCTTGAGCAGCAGTAATGTTTTCAGCCGATCTTGCAGTACGTTGTGGCCTATGCTTGGGCCTATCACTTACAGACCCTCTTTCTTCGAAATCATTCACTACACGATAAATAGTGCGTTTTGTTGGCACGTTGTTTCTCCCAAAAATTTCACGTAACTTTCTCATCGTCACAGTAATCGATGATTGATTTTGATAAAATGTTTTAACGATTAAAACACGTTGGTTTATCGAATATTTTTCCATAATAAATTTGCCACGTGTGTACTTCACGACTGCCAAATATGAACTGTCAAGACTAACATTTACCACAATGGCGGCAAAACAAAGTAGTATACCTTCCCGGCGGACACCCTGTACATGAAAACTTCTACCGGGAACCGTTCTTCCTTTTTTGATAACTTTAATAGCAAATGAAATAATGAGGAGGTTCAAAAATGACCAATTTTCGAAAACCCCCCGTATCTTTGAAACAAAAGAAGTTCGGTCATCTCAGCTCGGAAAAAGAGATCAGAACACGTACAGGGTGCTGCATTTTCGATGGTTTTACGGGGTACAGAGAAAACGGTAATAGATAGAAAAAAAAGTAGCATACGTGTTCTGATCTCTTTTTCTGAGCTGAGATGACTGGCGAAGAGTGGGCTGCGCAAACTTCTTTTCTTTCAAAGATACGGGGGGCTTTTGAAAAATGGTAATTTTGGAACCTCCTCTGTATTTCATTTGCTATTAAAGTTATCAAAAAAGGAAAAACGGTTTCCGATAGAAGTTTTGACGTAGAATCCAATGGCGTAGTCAGTTTTTTCCTATTACGTTTAGTTTCTGACATATGACAGTAAGTTATATTTTTTTAAATGAAACACCCTATATATTTTTAGTTCATTTAATTCTGTTGATTTTTACTTTTTCAACGGTGTATTAAATAAAACATATAAGTATGTAAACGTTAATCTTGGTAATTAGAAAAAAAGCGTTTCCTTAACCACAAAGTGCTAAATAATATGTATAACAATACCCACAGTCGAAACAAAATTTGGCTATGTTCATATTAACATGTTACATGTCGTTTATAAACAGTTTTTTCAACTTCCACCTTAAAAATAGTAGAAAATAGAAATAGCCACTTTTCTTATTAAAGTGACGGTAGAACTGTTTGTAACTAAGATTTTTAATAAGATTTATTTAAAAATATTTAATTTTCTGATGTGTTAGTTTATATGATTTCCGATTTTGTTTGGTATTTTAGATATTAGCCTTTTTTTAGCTTAGCAAAGGTCTTTTTTTTAAAATAACAGGATTAACCTCTACAAACTTATACNGGCGCNNNTNTCNGGNNNACAATANGTANGAAGGTTGTAGTCNCCCCGGNGNTTNCNANAGTTNTTGNCANTCAANACGTCGTNNGCANGGGCCNNNNGTTNCATGTCGGNCNCGTATCTGGACANNCCTCAANCNAACGGANCATNNTNCCAANATCTAGAANATCNNNGACGCACNNGAGNCGATNTGCCCGNGTNNTGTGTAGCNGANATACCGTNTNNTCCGCNTNTNCATCNNGCAGNGAGCTATANTANAGCTNCTGTGGTTAANANCTCNTAGGGACANNNNGGNCGCCAGNCNCGAGTGCAAATNACGCTNCNGATGAGGNANNACTCACTTTTCNANATANNACNAGCAACCANATACAGTTACTGACTANTCCGNTGANCANGNCTGTNNGAGCTTNAGACGTCTNAAGAGTCTATACNGNTNGGCNTAAACNGCNTCANCCGTCANTCTCTCNNTGCCAATNGANAANTANACGNNCNNTNGTNACGGACGCTTTTAACAATTTAAAAGCACTTTTGGAAAGTTTGCAGTATTTTTTAGAGAGCTCTGTCACTTCCAAAGTGGTTCCAGAGGCATCTGACAATTTAAAACAATTCTTGGAAGGTTTAAGACACTCGTAGAGGCCTCTGGCAATTTCTAGAAACTTTGCAATATTATTTAGAGGTCACTGGCACTTTCTAATTGGATCTAGAAGCTTTTGATAATTTAAAAGAATTCTTGGAAGGTTTGCAGTATTTTTTAGAGAGCTCTGTCACTTCCAAAATGGTTCTAGAGGCATCTGACAATTTAAAAGAATTCTTGGAAGGTTTGCAGTATTTTTTAGAGAGCTCTGTCACTTCCAAAGTGGTTCCAGAGGCATCTGACAATTTAAAACAATTCTTGGAAGGTTTAAGACACTCGTAGAGGCCTCGGACAATTTCTAGAAAATTTGCAATATTATTTAGAGACCACTGGCACTTTCTAATTGGATCTAGAAGCTTTTGATAATTTAAAAGAATTCTTGGAAGGTTTGCAGTATTTTTTAGAGAGCTCTGTCACTTCCAAAATGGATCTAGAGGCATCGGACATTTTAAAACAATTCTTGGAAGGTTTAAGACACTTGTAGAAGCCTCTGACAATTTCTAGAAAGTTTGCAATATTATTTAGAGACCACTGGCACTTTCTAATTGGATCTAGAAGCTTTTGACAATTTAAAAGCACTTTTGGAAGGTTTGCAGTATTTTTTAGAGAGCTCTGTCACTTCCAAAATGGTTCTAGAGGCATCTGACAATTTAAAACAATTCTTGGAAGGTTTGCAGTATTTTTTAGAGAGCTCTGTCACTTCCAAAATGGTTCTAGAGACATCTGACAATTTAAAACAATTCTTGGAAGGTTTAAGACACTTGTAGAAGCCTCTGGAAATTTATAGAAAGTTTTCAGTATTATTTAGAGTCCTTAGACACTTCCCAAATGATTCTAGAGGCATCTGACAATTTAAAAGCTTGGAAGTTTTGACACTTATAAAAGCCTCTGACATTTCTTGGAAAGTTTGCAGTATTATTTAGAGACCACTGGCACTTTCTAATTGGATCTAGAAGCAATTTGATAAATTTAAAAGAATTCTTGGAAGGTTTGCAGTGCAGTTTTTTTAGAGTCCTTAGACACTTCCCAAATGATTCTAGAGGCATCTGACAATTTAAAACCATTCTTGGAAGTTTTAAAGACACTTGTAAAAGCCTCTGACAATTTCTAGAAAGTTTGCAATATTATTTAGAGACCACTGGCACTTTCTAATTGGATCTAGAAGCTTTTGATAATTTAAAAGAATTCTTGGAAGGTTTGCAGTATTTTTTAGAGAGCTCTGTCACTTCCAAAATGGATCTAGAGGCATCGGACATTTTAAAACAATTCTTGGAAGGTTTAAGACACTTTCAGAAACCTCTGGCGATTTCTAGAAACTTTGCAATATTATTTAGAGACCACTGGCACTTTCTAATTGGATCTAGAAGCTTTTGACAATTTAAAAGAATTTTGGAAGGTTTGCAGTATTTTTTAGAGAGCTCTGTCACTTCCAAAATGGTTCTAGAGGCATCTGACAATTTAAAAGAATTCTTGGAAGGTTTGCAGTATTTTTTAGAGAGCTCTGTCACTTCCAAATGGTTCCAGAGGCATCTGACAATTTAAAACAATTCTTGGAAGGTTTAAGACACTTGTAGAAGCCTCTGGCAATTTCTAGAAAGTTTGCAATATTATTTAGAGACCACTGGCACTTTCTAATTGGATCTAGAAGCTTTTGATAATTTAAAAGAATTCTTGGAAGGTTTGCAGTATTTTTTAGAGAGCTCTGTCACTTCCAAAATGGATCTAGAGGCATCGGACATTTTAAAACAATTCTTGGAAGGTTTAAGACACTTTTAGAAGCCTCTGGCAATTTCTAGAAAGTTTGCAATATTATTTAGAGACCACTGGCACTTTCTAATTGGATCTAGAAGCTTTTGACAATTTAAAAGCACTTTTGGAAGGTTTGCAGCATTTTTTAGAGAGCTCTGTCACTTCCAAAGTGGTTCCAGAAGCATCTGACAATTTAAAAGAATTCTTGGAAGGTTTGCAGAAATTTGCAATTTTTTAGAGAGCTCTGTCTAATTTCTAGAAAGCTTTTGCAATAGCAATTTGGAAGACCACTGGCACTTTTAAGTCACATCCTCTAGAGGCTTTTGACAATTTAAGAATTATAGAAGGTTTTCAGTATTTTTAGAGCTCTAGACACTTCCAAATGATTGTAGAAGCATCTGACAATTTAAAACCATTCTTGGAAGTTTTTAAGACACTTGTAAAAGCCTCTGACAATTTCTAGAAAGTTTGCAATATTATTTAGAGACCACTGGCACTTTCTAATTGGATCTAGAAGCTTTTGACAATTTAAAAGCACTTTTGGAAGGTTTGCAGTATTTTTTAGAGAGCTTTGTCACTTCCAAAATGGTTCTAGAGACATCTGACAATTTAAAACAATTCTTGGAAGGTTTGCAGTATTTTTTAGAGAGCAATATTATTTCACCCGCTTCCAAAATGGTTCTAGAGACATCTGACAATTTAAAACCATTCTTGGAAGTTTTTAAGACACTTGTAAAGTGGTTCTAGAGCATCTGACAATTTAAAAGAATTCTGGAAGGAAGCAGTTTGCAATTTTCTATTTGCCAATTATTTAGACCACTGACACTTCCAAAATGGTTCTAGAGGCATCTGACAATTTAAAAGAATTCTTGGAAGGTTTGCAGTATTTTTTAGAGAGCTCTGTCACTTCCAAAATGGTTCTAGAGGCATCTGACAATTTAAAACAATTCTTGGAAGGTTTAAGACACTTGTAGAAGCCTCTGACAATTTCTAGAAAGTTTGCAATATTATTTAGAGACCACTGGCACTTTCTAATTGGATCTAGAAGCTTTTGATAATTTAAAAGAATTCTTGGAAGGTTTGCAGTATTTTTTAGAGAGCTCTGTCACTTCCAAAATGGTTCTAGAGGCATCTGACAATTTAAAAGAATTCTTGGAAGTTTTAAAGTCACTTCCACTAGAGGCATCTGTAAAAGCCTAGACACTTGTGCATCTAATTTCTAGAAAGTTTGCAGTATTTTTTAGTGAGCTCTGTCACTTCAAAATGGTTCTAGAGGCATCTGACAATTTAAAAGAATTCTTGGAAGGTTTGCAGTATTTTTTAGAGAGCTCTGTCACTTCCAAAGTGGTTCCAGAGGCATCTGACAATTTAAAACAATTCTTGGAAGGTTTAAGACACTCGTAGAGGCCTCTGACAATTTCTAGAAAGTTTGCAATATTATTTAGAGACCACTGGCACTTTCTAATTGGATCTAGAAGCTTTTGATAATTTAAAAGAATTCTTGGAAGGTTTGCAGTATTTTTTAGAGAGCTCTGTCACTTCCAAAGTGGTTCCAGAGGCATCTGACAATTTAAAAACCATTCTTGGAAGTTTTAAGACACTTGTAAAAGCTTTGACAGTATCTAGAAAGTTTGTATTTTTTAGAGACCACTGGCACTTTCTAATTGGTTCTAGAAGCTTTTGATAATTTAAAAGAATTCTTGGAAGGTTTAAGCTCTGACACTTCCAAAGTGGTTCTAGAGGCATCTGACAATTTAAAACAATTCTTGGAAGGTTTCTTGGAAGGTTTGCAGTATTTTTTAGTGAGCTCTGTCACTTCCAAAATGGTTCTAGAGGCATCTGACAATTTAAAAGAATTCTTGGAAGGTTTGCAGTATTTTTTAGTGAGCTCTGTCACTTCCAAAATGGTTCTAGAGGCATCTGACAATTTAAAAGAATTCTTGGAAGGTTTGCAGTATTTTTTAGAGAGCTCTGTCACTTCCAAAGTGGTTCCAGAGGCATCTGACAATTTAAAACAATTCTTGGAAGGTTTAAGACACTCGTAGAGGCCTCTGACAATTTCTAGAAAGTTTGCAATATTATTTAGAGACCACTGGCACTTTCTAATTGGATCTAGAAGCTTTTGATAATTTAAAAGAATTCTTGGAAGGTTTGCAGTATTTTTTAGAGAGCTCTGTCACTTCCAAAATGGTTCTAGAGGCATCTGACAATTTAAAAGAATTCTTGGAAGGTTTGCAGTATTTTTTAGAGAGCTCTGTCACTTCCAAAATGGTTCTAGAGGCATCTGACAATTTAAAAGAATTCTTGGAAGGTTTGCAGTATTCTAGAAAGTTTGCAATATTATTTAGAGACCAGTTTGATCTAGAAGCTTTTACAATTTAAAAGAATTCTTGAGCAGTATTTTTTAGTGAGCTCTGTCACTTCAAAATGGTTCTAGAGGCATCTGACAATTTAAAAGAATTCTTGGAAGGTTTGCAGTATTTTTTAGAGAGCTCTGTCACTTCCAAAGTGGTTCCAGAGGCATCGGACATTTTAAAACAATTCTTGGAAGGTTTAAGACACTTGTAGAAGCCTCTGACAATTTCTAGAAAGTTTGCAATATTATTTAGAGACCACTGGCACTTTCTAATTGGATCTAGAAGCTTTTGATAATTTAAAAGAATTCTTGGAAGGTTTGCAGTATTTTTTAGAGAGCTCTGTCACTTCCAAAGTGGTTCCAGAGGCATCTGACAATTGAAAACCATTCTTGGAAGTTTTAAAGACACTTGTAAAAGCCTCTGACAATTTCTAGAAAATTTGCAATATTATTTAGAGACCACTGGCACTTTCTAATTGGATCTAGAAGCTTTTGATAATTTAAAAGAATTCTTGGAAGGTTTGCAGTATTTTTTAGAGAGCTCTGTCACTTCCAAAATGGTTCTAGAGGCATCTGACAATTTAAAAGAATTCTTGGAAGGTTTGCAGTATTTTTTAGAGAGCTCTGTCACTTCCAAAATGGTTCTAGAGGCATCTGACAATTTAAAAGAATTCTTGGAAGGTTTAAGACACTCGTTCTAGAGGCATCTCTGACAATTCTGGAAGGTTTAAGACACTCGTTTGCTAGAAAGTATTATTTAGAGGAGCTCTGTCACTTTCAAAATGGTTCTAGAGGCTTTTGACAATTTAAAAGAATTCTTGGAAGGTTTGCAGTATTTTTTAGAGAGCTCTGTCACTTCCAAAGTGGTTCCAGAGGCATCTGACAATTTAAAACAATTCTTGGAAGGTTTAAGACACTCGTAGAGGCCTCTGACAATTTCTAGAAAGTTTGCAATATTATTTAGAGACCACTGGCACTTTCTAATTGGATCTAGAAGCTTTGATAATTTAAAAGAATTCTTGGAAGGTTTGCAGCAGTATTTTTTAGAGAGCTCTGTCACTTCCAAAATGGATCTAGAGGCATCGGACATTTTAAAACCATTCTTGGAAGTTTTAAGACACTTGTAAAAGCCTCTGACAATTTCTAGAAAGTTTGCAATATTATTTAGAGACCACTGGCACTTTCTAATTGGATCTAGAAGCTTTTGATAATTTAAAAGAATTCTTGGAAGGTTTGCAGTATTTTTTAGAGAGCTCTGTCACTTCCAAAATGGATCTAGAGGCATCGGACATTTTAAAACAATTCTTGGAAGGTTTAAGACACTTGTAGAAGCCTCTGACAATTTCTAGAAAGTTTGCAATATTATTTAGAGACCACTGGCACTTTCTAATTGGATCTAGAAGCTTTTGACAATTTAAAAGCACTTTTGGAAGGTTTGCAGCATTTTTAGAGAGCTCTGTCACTTCCAAAGTGGTTCCAGAAGCATCTGACAATTTAAAGAATTCTTGGAAGTTTTTAAGACACTTGTAAAAGCCTCTGACATTTCTAGAAATTTTGCAGTATTATTTAGAGAGCTCTGCCACACTTTCTAAATGGATCTAGAGGCATGTGACAATTTAAAACAATTCTTGGAAGGTTTGCAGTATTTTTTAGAGAGCTCTGTCACTTCCAAAATGGTTCTAGAGGCATCTGACAATTTAAAACAATTCTTGGAAGGTTTGCAGTATTTTTTAGAGAGCTCTGTCACTTCCAAAATGGTTCTAGAGGCATCTGACAATTTAAAACCATTCTTGGAAGTTTTAAAGACACTTGTAAAAGCCTCTGACAATTTCTAGAAAGTTTGCAATATTATTTAGAGACCACTGGCACTTTCTAATTGGATCTAGAAGCTTTTGACAATTTAAAAGCACTTTTGGAAGGTTTGCAGTATTTTTTAGAGAGCTCTGTCACTTCCAAAATGGTTCTAGAGACATCTGACAATTTAAAACAATTCTTGGAAGGTTTAAGACACTTGTAGAAGCCTCTGACAATTTCTAGAAAGTTTGCAATATTATTTAAGAACACCACTGGCACTTTCTAATTGGCTCTAGAAGCTTTGAGAATTTAAAGAATTCTTGGAAGGTTTTCAGTATTATTTAGAGTCCTTAGACACTTCCCAAATGATTCTAGAGGCATCTGACAATTTAAAACAATTCTTGGAAGTTTTAAAGACACTTGTAAAAGCCTCTGACAATTTCTAGAAAGTTTGCAATATTATTTAGAGACCACTGGCACTTTCTAATTGGATCTAGAAGCTTTTGACAATTTAAAAGAATTCTTGGAAGGTTTGCAGTATTTTTTAGAGAGCTCTGTCACTTCCAAAGTGGTTCCAGAGGCATCTGACAATTTAAAACAATTCTTGGAAGGTTTAAGACACTTGTAAAAGCCTCTGACAATTTCTAGAAAGTTTGCAATATTATTTAGAGACCACTGGCACTTTCTAATTGGATCTAGAAGCTTTTGACAATTTAAAAGAATTCTTGGAAGGTTTGCAGTATTTTTTAGAGAGCTCTGTCACTTCCAAAATGGTTCTAGAGGCATCTGACAATTTAAAAGAATTCTTGGAAGGTTTGCAGTATTTTTTAGAGAGCTCTGTCACTTCCAGAAAGTTGCAATAATTTTTTAGAGAGCATCTGACAATTTAAAACAATTCTTGGAAGGTTTAAGACACTTGTAGAAGCCTCTGGAAATTTATAGAAAGTTTTCAGTATTATTTAGAGTCCTTAGACACTTCCCAAATGATTCTAGAGGCATCTGACAATTTAAAACCATTCTTGGAAGTTTTAAAGACACTTGTAAAAGCCTCTGACAATTTCTAGAAAGTTTGCAATATTATTTAGAGACCACTGGCACTTTCTAATTGGATCTAGAAGCTTTTGACAATTTAAAAGCACTTCTTGGAAGGTTTGCAGTATTTTTTAGAGAGCTCTGTCACTTCCAAAATGGTTCTAGAGGCATCTGACAATTTAAAAGAATTCTTGGAAGGTTTGCAGTATTTTTTAGAGAGCTCTGTCACTTCCAAAGTGGTTCTAGAGGCATCTGACAATTTAAAACAATTCTTGGAAGGTTTAAGACACTTGTAGAAGCCTCTGGCAATTTCTAGAAAGTTTGCAATATTATTTAGAGACCACTGGCACTTTCTAATTGGATCTAGAAGCTTTTGACAATTTAAAAAAATTCTTGGAAGGTTTGCAGTATTTTTTAGAGAGCTCTGTCACTTCCAAAAATGGAATCTAGAGGCATCGGGACATTTTAAAACAATTCTTGGAAGGTTTAAGACACTTGTAGAAGTCTGACAATTTCTAGAAAGTTTGCAATATTTTTAGAGAGCTCTGTCACTTTCTAAATGGATCTAGAGGCATCTGACAATTTAAAACAATTCTTGGAAGGTTTAAGATTTTTGTAGAAGCCTCTGACAATTTCTACAAAATGGATCTAGAGGCATACGGACATTTAAAACAATTAATTGGAGGTTTAAGAACTTTTGATAAGCCTCTGACAATTTCTAGAAGGTTTGCAGTATTATTTAGTGAGCTCTGTCACTTTCAAAATGGTTCTAGAGGCATCTGACAATTTAAAAGAATTCTTGGAAGGTTTGCAGTATTTTTTAGAGAGCTCTGTCACTTCCAAAGTGGTTCCAGAGGCATCTGACAATTTAAAACAATTCTTGGAAGGTTTAAGACACTCGTAGAGGCCTCTGACAATTTCTAGAAAGTTTGCAATATTATTTAGAGACCACTGGCACTTTCTAATTGGCTCTAGAAGCTTTTGATAAGTTAAAAGAATTCTTGGAAGGTTTGCAGTATTTTTTAGTGAGCTCTGTCACTTCCAAAATGGTTCTAGAGGCATCTGACAATTTAAAAGAATTCTTGGAAGGTTTGCAGTATTTTTTAGAGAGCTCTGTCACTTCCAAAGTGGTTCCAGAGGCATCTGACAAATTAAAACAATTCTTGGAAGGTTTAAGACACTTTCAGAAACCTCTGGCGATTTCTAGAAACTTTGCAATATTATTTAGAGGCCACTGGCACTTTCTAATTGGAGCTTTTGACAATTTAAAAGCACTTTTGGAAGGTTTGCAGTATTTTTTAGAGAGCTCTGTCACTTCCAAAATGGTTCTAGAGGCATCTGACAATTTAAAACAACTTTGGACAGGTTTAAGACACTTGTAGAAGCTTCTGGCACTTTTTTGAAGATTGTCAGTGGCATTTAGAGGTATCTGGTAGTTTAAAAATGGCCCTAGAGGTTTCTCGTCTGTTATTTACAGTTACAGTTATATGTTACTTGGACTGTGGTTATTAAGTTTTGTATTGGGTAGTGTCATGTTAGACCCACGGGCTTTCTGTGGCGTTGCTTGGTCCTTATTAGGACATGGTTGGCAATATAGGATATTATTATTATTATTACTAAATCAATTTTGTTCTTCTTCTTCTTTTATACTCTTATACCATTAGAAAGCCCATTTTACTAGTTTGTTTTTTAATTTCCTTCATGTTTATTTACACAGTTTCGGAAGAAAAAAAAATATCTGGAAGTATGACATAATAAAATACACATTTTTATTCGATCTTCGTCTAATGAAATGAGATAAAGGATGTGACGCAACAGTCAGAAGTCACTGACCCAAGAGTACTCACCCAAGTCAATTCTACAAGCTACACTCCACGTCCGACTGAAAAGCTGTTGACAGTAGTTCCCTGTCACTGGCTTGGACCTCCCTCCTTCCGCTTTCGAAAGAAAATAAATGCTGGCCTTAAATCTGTTACTCAGTATTTCAGTCTTGTGGGCACACAAAAGCATTCCCCTCTTAATATCTTTAACTTTTAAGTTCCTGACTAGAGCACCGATGTTCTCCCCAGCTTTAGCCTAAAATACTCAACAATTGTTAGAAGTAATACAAAAATAAATCAGGTGAATGTTACTTCAGGAACGCTTTTGTTAAAAACTTGCACATCTACAACTATAGTTTTTAAATTTAGATCAAAGCCCAACATGTCTGCTTCCGTGTTTTTCTTCATTATTCCCCGGCTTAAAGTTCCGACCACAACAGTCCCTCTTCCAGGAACTAAAAATGCATTATCAATCGGCAACAAAAACGGTGAAGTTAAATCACGTTGTGGAGATGGAATGTAAGTGTCAATGGCATCCATTAATCTTTGAATGGACTGACAACCTAACAAAAACCTGATTCACACTTAAAACTTAGAATTTCAAGACACACAAACCAATCTCGCTGTCTTTTCCCTCTAAAGCATGCAAAGCTGATCCGAATATAATGGGACTGTTTGTCCCATCGAAACCAAAGTCTTCCAACAACTCCCTGATTTCCAATTCAACCAGATCTAAAACCTACCTAATATTTCTGCAATTACCTCTAAAAGTAGCTGTATTAGTACTACCTCTTGATCAACTAAATCAGCTTTGTTGATGTAAACCACAATCTTGGTAACTCCAACTTGTTTAGCTAATAGTAAATGTTCGCGCGTTTGAGGCATTTGACCGTCGGTGGCCGCCACCACTAAAATGGCTCCATCCATCTGTGATGCTCCAGAAATCATGTTTTTAATGTAGTCAGCATGACCTGGACAATCTGTGTGAGCGTAGTGTCTGTTTTTGGTACTGTAGCCCACATGACAGGCATTAATTGTAATTCCTTTAAAAGAAAGCCTTAAATAGTCTATGTAACTTGACTTAACTTATTGCCAAGACCAGAGATGGCCCAAAATAATTTTGTCCAAGGAAAACTGTAGTTTACAAATGTTCTCAGAATTTTGAATGTTTCTTCTTAATTAAATTATCTAGTAATTTACTAAAAATATTCTCTTATGCTTCTTTTTATGTGTCAGTTGTGAATAAATGCTTGCTTTTAACCACAATCAATTGAAATGAAATCAATTTGTCTAATTACTTGTCTATCAATACTTACATCTAATCTAACAGCATAGCTAAATCTAAATAATGGAAGAAATGTTTAACAGGAATGTAATCAAAAACAGGAAAGTGGTTTATTGGGTAATTCGGCAAAAAAGTGAATAAACCTGCTTTCATACAGATGGAGTTACATACCTCATGAAGCCAACATCATCCTTGTTCCTTTCAGCTTGACCTTTTTTTGGTGGAATTACCCAAAAAACCAGATTTCTGATATAAATATCTAATGTAGATACCAAAAATAAACTGAAAAGTATGGCTTTGCAACAGTTCAGGTAATAGAATTTTTACTATTTTTAGAGCTTTACAAACCGGAAAAAATGTCAGTTTTTTTAGACTTTGACGTGGAAAAGCTTGAAAATTACATTCAAATCAGTGTTGCCAAAGTCTCTTTTGTTGCCAAAAGCTCAAGAACATCTGACAGCTGTCAAAACTCATTAAACAGTGCCGTGAAACTGTAAAATGTCAAATAGTCGCGTCTTTCTGATGAATCGCGCCGCAAATTATTATTTGTAACTTTGTGAAGTTAATTTGGGCAGTTGTGGCGTTAAATGACAGTTCAAGACGGTAAATTTGACAGTTATGACACTCAATGAGACTTTACAACGTGGCTTATAGTCAGGTGACACTTGTCGTAACTATCAAAACTCATTCAGCAGCGAGATGAAACTCTCAAATAAAAAACAGTTGTACCTTGTATTTACACCTCAATAGAGTCCCAAATTTGACATTTGTGAACTGACACTTTAATATGTTTCTTACGTCACCTGACAGCGGTCACAACTGTCAAAACTCATTAAACAGTACCCTAAAACTGTAAAATGTCAAATAGTCGCGTCTCTTTGATGACGGCACAAATTGTTACTTGTCTAACTTTGTAGAGTTAGTTTTGGCAGTTGTGACGTTAAATGACAATTTAAGACGTTAAAATTGACAGTTATGACACTTAATAATACTTAACAGCGAAGCTTGTAGTCAGGTGATACTTGTTTAACTAATACAACTCAATGTAGTTGTTCCTTGTATTTACACCTCAATAAAGCCCCAAAATTTGAAATTTGTGTACTTTAGTATGTTTCTTACTTCACCTGACAGCTGCCAAGTAACAAAACTCATTCCATGGATAACATACAACTGGAGATTAGTAATTTTTTTGTAAAGGGCACTGCAAGTTGTATTTATAGCTCAACAGAGCTAAATTTAACAGTTTAACACCCCCTCTTCTCAATGATATTAAAATATCCCTAAAAAATTAACTAAGTCTTGTGACAAGTTGAAATTTACAGAACATGTTGTTTATCTAATACAAAACAGAATGCCAACTGACAAACTGTGGAAAATCATGGAGGAAAGGGGAAAACACCCCCTCTTCTCAATGATATTAAAATATCTCTAAAAAATTAACTAAGTCTTGTGACAAGTAGAAATTTACAGTGAAATGTTTTTATTCTCTAATAACAAAACAATAATGGCAACTGGCAAATTGTGGGGAAATTGAGGAATGATGTTTTTTATTGTATTTTACGTTAAGCTTTTATTCAATCCATACACACATAAATGATAATTGTAAGATCTATAGAACTTTACAGTTGTACGTTAAATGACTGTAAATAAAACACAATGCCAACTGACAAACTGTGGAAAATCATGGTGGAAAGGGGGAAACACCCCCTCTTCTCAATGATATTAAAATATCCCTAAAAAATTAACTAAGTCTTGTGACAAGTAGAAATTTACAGGAATTGTTGATTATCTAATACAAAACATAATGCCAACTGGCAAATTGTGGAAAATAATGGAGGAAATTTTATTGTTTTTTTATGTTTTATTAACACACACATTGATAAGTATTTTACGTCACCTGAGAGCTGTCAAAAATCACGCAGCTGTAACGAAAAATTACCAATCCAAAATAGTTCTACCTCTTAGATAAATCAGTGCACATTGTATTTATAGTTCTATAGAACAAAATTTGACAGTTGTGACGTTAAATGACGTAAGTATCACAGTGTCCTTTAACATCAGAACTGACAAGTTTGGCTCCATGTTGCTGTAAACACAGCTTACAGTGCAACTCCTCAAAGAAACACATCTATTTGCCATTTTATACTTTTTGGTCATTGGTGAATGAGTTTTGACTGTTATGACAGCTGTCATGTCGCAAGCAAAGCAAAATGATCCAACTGTAAAGACTACTTACAGTGTGGTTCCCCCAAAAAACACATCTACTTGACATTCTATAATTTCCAAATTGTCAAAATTCCATTGCCTGAATTGTTGCTTTTAATGTTTATTTATTAGCCCTAGTTCTTCATCATTCTTATAAATTCTGCTGAAATTCTTTTGGCATTTTATCCAAATATTACTGAGAATTCTCCATCTCTGGCCAAGACATTAAAAAATACAGAGTTTGTAAAACAGTTGGGATTTATTAAAATATGTAAAAAAACTCTTATTTTAGAGGTAATGTTTATTTTCTAGAACTAATTTTTCTAGGATGTTTCTATGCAATTACAGGGATTCAAATTTGATATGGTCATTTCCTAGGACCTTTGCTCATACCTTTGTAATGACATTTAGTACTCCATTTGAAGTAGGCTTTAAGATTACAAAAAGTGCAACAGTTCAACAAAACCTATTCATACTCCTTACATGATCATTATCTTATGATATAACTTCCACCATATTTTAGGCTATTTTTAAAAAAAAATGGTTGAATGTTTTTTTTTGGGAAAAGAATCCTAAAAAAAAGTGGTTTGACACACAAAACTTGTTTATTGTAATTATAGTGAAAAAATATGCATGTTTTATTTGGTAATACTGAGTGTGCAGGGTGTAGAATTGGAGATTCAACTGAAACCAGAATTACTGTGTATTCTGTATCAGTATACAAAGTGTTTCTGTTGAATTCTAGAAAAATGCATGGCAGACCTAGTATTTACTAACCCTGCATGGTTGACCACATGCAAAAGTGATTTATTCATCCACCTTTTTTTTGTTAAATAAAAAAGTTAAATATACAATCTAATATCAATTTCATCAAAAAAGAACCAAAAATATGGTGAAAGCTATATGGTAGCAGAACCCCGATTTACTCACACTTAAACTGAATATTAATAATTTACATTACATACCTCTAGCTTTTTCTTCGGGGGCCCTGTCAATTTCCTCATAAGATACATACTTTGCCAAACCATCCTTTTGCAAGTATTTGGTGATGGCAGCTGTGAGTGTCGTTTTGCCATGATCTACATGCCCTATAGTGCCGATATTTACGTGTTTTTTCTTATCCTCGTCTTTAACTGCCTGCTTTGCCGCTGTTGAATAGTACAGTTTTAAATCCCTGGATACAAGTTGAGTTTCCTTAACACTTTTGAGGTTAAGTCGCGAAATCTGACACAGCCGACAAAAAGTCATCGTTTTCGTGTGCTCGGTCAAGAATAATTTTTGTCGCTGTGAAATTGCGAGTCCTAAAGTGCGGATAAAACCCGGAGAAACCATTTTTTTGCTATATTTACAGGTAAGTTAAGTAGCTAAATTTTTTTTAGAATAAAGTATAGGTTAGGTTTTTATTTTTAATAAATTTTGACACTTGACACAGCTGTGTTGCCAGGTTTTCATGTAATTATCCCGATTAAAGAAAACTAATTTATATTATTATCAATGATTGGTTATATAGTTTTTTTTCTCTTTAAGCAAAATTTAATAATGGTAAGTGATAAGTAATGTCTACTATTACGCATATCGGCGAAATATTTTTGAAGAGTTTGCTTTTTTCTGACAGTAACCCTGTTTGTTCCGTAGTTATGGCAACACAGCATAACCCCCCACCACAGGGGCGATTTCGCCTTTTAGAGGTGGAGCTACAGCGTTGCCAGCTTAAGTAACCTTCATACTTTTTAATTTTTATGACTTCTTTTGCTCTCTAAATTCCCTTAAAAAAGTAAAGTTGATTTACTGCAGTTAATTATGTTTTGTTTAGTGTGTTCCTATTAGAAATTTACTTTTTTTAAATAAAATCAAAAATCTTAGTGACAGCTGTCAGTGGTAGCCGATTACGGGATTACGGCAACGCTGCACACTCTTTGGCCAGCTAGTGGAGTGGCAAAAGGTTAGTTAATTTTTCCATCAATTTTTTTACTTTTTCCCATTAATTCTCTAATGTAGATGTTTTAAAACACTTACGTTATTCTTAGATTCGGCTCAGGTATCGGTATTAACAAGTCCCAAGACCTAATTTTCTCTACTTCCCCGTTTATAGTGTAACCTGTCCTACCACATTACATAACTTTGAACTTGAGTCTAATTTTTTGCCATTAGGTTCTAATGGTTTTTGAGTGTTGAGTTTTAACTATTTCTTGTACAATGACGTAATTCTTTTTTTATTAGGCAAAGATGTTGGGTCGATTTGGACCTACGGTGGCCGTGCTGGCTCACAATGCCCCGGCTCAGCAACAGCAGCGGGGCATGGCTACCCTTAAAGCCATCTCAATCCGTTTGAAATCTGTGAAGAACATCCAGAAGATCACCCAGTCCATGAAGATGGTGTCAGCTGCTAAATATGCCAGGGCTGAGCGTGATTTGAAACAGGTATACCTTTTTGTAAGGCAGTTACACATATTTTGAAGTTCATAAAAGTAAGAAGTGGACTGTGATTGTCTTCCATTCTATTTATGTCCCACTGCATTAAATAAGTCATTTCAATGATAGTCAAGACAATTTATTTTTTACTGTCTTTGTCTTTTCTCTATTACTTTTTAGCATTTTTTTCCAGTTATTTTGTTTTTATTTACATTAGTCTTGCTGCAATGACACCTGTGTGCTACCAGTATTAGGGGTAATACATAATTTATAGAATATTTATTATTATTAATGGTTAATGTAGAATTTACCTACTTCTTATAAAGAGTAAGTAAAAGAGGTGATTTCTGATTCTTTATATTTTAGAGGTTCAATCTGGTTAGGCAACAGGTGGGAGAAACAAAACATTATTATTCAAATTAGCATATGCTCTCTGCAATACCCAGATATAGAAATTTCAAAATTAGACAAAAAAATGCCATAATAAGAACTAAGAAGAGAGAGTACTATTGCAAATCAATGCTCTAGACAAAGATGGAGATAAAGTTTTATCTAAGTGATGTGTCAGGGTGACAAAACTGGGGATGGGAATTTAAAATTCACACATCAGTGTTGACAGCCTATTTGACAGATGACACTAATGGCTGAACTGTCAACTGGCCCTGTTCAAACAATAAATAAATATACATAACACGT
Source organism: Ips nitidus (assembly GCA_018691245.2). NCBI lineage: Eukaryota > Metazoa > Arthropoda > Insecta > Coleoptera > Curculionidae > Ips > Ips nitidus. The sequence goes on from CM042798.1 coordinate 6,536,663, forward strand.
ATTTTTAAAGTCAACAGTTTAGGTATTGTTGCCAACACAAGCACCACAATTTTATAAAAAGTGTTCTTAAAGTGCTGATGAATTAATGGTGGATCCAACTGTCACTGTCTTTTAAGTCAACATAAATCTGTGATGAAAACAACATAGCCTCAACTTTCCACCAAGCCTCAGAGCTGATGGATTTGTTGATTTCATATTGGAAGTGAATTTTGACCAATGACAATGTTATGTATTAGCCTTTCCGGCATTTGTTATTGTTTGTTGTGTTTGTTGATTAAGGAAAATAGAAAAGGCGTAAAATACTCAGCAAAGGTTTTTTAAATATCATCGATCACAAAATCCCGTTTTTTAAGTCAACAAGAAAAATGTTGCCAACCAGCTTAACAGTTCCAACACAATCTCAACACTACTTCAACAAAACCATTCTCTGACGTCATTCGTCACAACTTAATGTTGACTTTAAAAATACGCGTATACTGAAATTATTAGGCATTTCAATGAAATGTCAAAAACAGCTGATTGACACTGAAATTTTTTTTTTTTTTTTTTTTTTCTAAACTGTTCGAAATCGTCATGAGTGTAAGACTAGTTGGATTTTTAAAAGAATGCAATGTCTTTTCTGGGAACCAACATGGCTACCTTTCCAAGAGATCTACACAAACTGCTATTTATCAATTCACTCAAGCTGTTTTAGAGCTCTTGGAAGGGGGCGACGTGGCACTGGGAATATTTTTAGACTTGTCGAAAGCATTTGACTGTTTGAATAGGGACATTCTATTCAAAAAATTATGGCTTTACGGGATTAGAGGGACCGCTCTTGATTTGTTTAAATCTTACATAAACGGAAGAACACAGAGGGTAGTTTTGAACGAAAACGGAATAAATTATAAATCAGAAATATCGCAAAGTACAGTCGGCGTTCCACAGGGAAGTATACTGGGCCCTCTTTTATTTATAGTGTATCTAAACGATCTAAACTATCAAGTAGTTCATCTAAAATATTCTTTAACTGAATATGCTGACGACACAAACTTACTGGTTGGGGGATCAGATATGGGTGAACTGAATGCAAATGCAAATGAGCTATTCTCGTTAGCAAGTTCTTGGTTTGAAATAAATAAATTACTTTTAAACAAATCTAAAACCAGCAGTATGCTATTTAGAACTAAATTAAATAGAATCACTAAGTCTGAGTCTATTCTTGTTTGTGACAGTCAGTTTGAGATATCTGACAAAACCAAGTTTCTGGGAATTTATATTGATTAATTTTTAGACTGGTCTCATCATATTGAATATCTTAATAATAAACTTAATAAAGTTTGCTACTGTATTCGTGTAGTCTCTAAATATCTGGATGACGCAGCCAAGAGAATTCTTTACTTTGCGAATTTCGAAGGAGCAATGAAATATGGTATTATTTTTTGGGGAATAAACTTTAAAGCTCAAAACATTTTCGTTACTCAAAAGCGAATATTAAGAATAATTTATAAAATGTCACCATTACAATCTTGCCGAGGAGTATTTAAGTCTAAAAGACTGCTTACTGTTTACGCTTTATACATATATGAAATAGTTATGTTCGTTTTTAAAAACCAAGCTGAATTTGTATCAAATATCAATCACAATTATCCTACTCGCACAAGTGACATTCCTTATCCGAAACATAGGCTAGCATTGTTTGAAAAAGGTGTATATTATATGGGCATCAAATGTTATAATAAATTAAATGTTGATATTAAGAAGATTACTGTAGAAAAAATGTTTAAAAAAAAATTAAAAACGTTTCTTATAGATCTCGAACCATATAGTCTTCAGGATTATTTTAGTTAGGCACATAAGATTGGGGTAGTTCTTTTTTGTGTGGGTAATGTTTTTGTGACGTCATTTCATTTTATTTTTCTTTTATACATCTTTGTGTAACTCAATGTAATTATGAAATAAAGCATACTATAACTATAACTAAAATAAAAGCAAATTTTGGAAGGGCAAACACAGCCATTAAAACACACTTTCCTTCCAAAAGCTTCAATCAGCTGTATTTGACATTTCATTGGAGTGCCTAATTCATTGCTTTTCCTTATTTTTATTTTTGTAGTTTTGTATTTTTAAACAGTATTTTGAGAATGACACCAATCTTTAAAAACATACTGGCTTTGGAATCAAAACACCAAATTTTATCTGTCAGTTGAAAAAAAAAATGTTTCAAAAAATAATCAAAACAGTCATGTGACCTCAAGTAATGCAGTTTTGAACTTGGAACAGCAAATTTAAACTGTCAAAATTTAAACTAAATAACACAGTCACATGACCCTAATAAAATAGAATTTGCAACTGTCAAAGTTTAAATGTTAAAAAAACAAATGTTGTATGTCAATTTAACTCAACAATTAATAAAATTCACATAGTAGCTACTAAAAACACTACTACAATTCCACAATTTTCCGTAAACTTTACCGCGTTCCCAAATTCACTACTCCCGGCGTCGACACCGCTTCTTTTATATTCGCAAACCACGTTCTAGAAAGACCGCAAAACGCTTCGCGATTTTCATAATTCTTCCAGGTGTGGTGCTTCTAACTGTGGCCTACTTTTAATCGGTTTCATCCCGAATCGAGTGCTCGTACTCAAGCATAGTAGGCCCAAACCGTTAAAAAATAGTAGTTTGTAAATTTTGTAAAATTTTCATAAATCTCCCTACTTAAATACGGCTCAAACTGTTAAGACAAATGATATTTAAAAACCTTCTCATTTGATAATTGACATATGAAAAAAAAATGCACCCACCATAAACATAAATAGTTAAAAAAAATAACTAACAAATCACTGTAATCTATAGGTGAGGCCCATTGGCAATGGAGCTAAACAGTTTTATGAACAAGCTGAAATTGCTCCACCTGCTGACGTTCCACAGAAGCTTTTCATTGCTGTGACCTCTGACAGAGGTACACTTTCAGTATACTCTTCCAAACGCAATATTTAAAAAAAAAATAATTGTGCCAGGTTTGTGCGGAGCTGTTCATACTTCGGTAGCTCGTCACATCCGTACTGAGCTAGGTAAAGACGATCAAAACGTCAAAGTGGTGTGCGTTGGTGACAAGTCCCGCGCCATTTTATCTCGTATCTACGGCAAGAACATCATTCTGGCCGCTAACGAAGTCGGACGTTTGCCGCCCACTTTCTTGGACGCCGCCAAATTGGCCGACGCTATTTTGAAGAGTGACTACAAGTTTGGAGCTGGGGAAATCGTTTATAATCGCTTCAAATCTGTTGTGTCCTACCAGACACAGACACTGCCAGTTTTCAGCTTGCAATCTATCGCAGTAAGTGTTCTTGCTAATAATTTTGGCTCGGTTTTTGAGCCAGTTTGGTTACGTTTCAGGCTGCTCCGAAATTGTCGGTCTACGATTCTCTCGACGACGAAGTCATCCAGTCGTACTTGGAGTTCTCGTTGGCGTCTCTTTTGTTCTACTCAATGAAAGAGGGAGCTTGCTCCGAGCAGTCTTCCAGAATGACAGCCATGGACAATGCTAGCAAGAACGCCGGCGAGATGATTGACAAGCTTACGTTGACGTTCAACAGAACTAGACAGGCTGTCATCACCAGAGAATTGATTGAAATCATTTCTGGTGCTTCTGCTCTGTAAACAGTTTACTCTTTGCGGATCTATACTGTAGGCTTTTCAATTTCTAAATAAATAGTAAGTTCCAAATTTTCAGTTAAGTGCGGTAGTCTGGGTTATGAGATTTTAATGCTCTGTATGTAAAGGTAAAACGGATAAGAAAAATAATAAGCCCAAAGTCTCAAATAACATCTTGATAAATAATACCTTTTTTAGTTTCTTTTTACAGTTACATACCCGAGCTGTTTATTATAATAAATGGTACATACGTAATTTAGTAAATTTGTTTTATTTTCTGTACCTGACCTAGCAAAATCCTGAATAATTTAAGAAAAACCTTCTAAATCAAAATTTCCAAATTGTAAGTGGATTTATGTAGAACCTAAAGAATAAAATTTTAATACTAATTGTTGAACTGTTTGGCAACTGTGTTACAAGGAAATTATTAATTTTATTTCATTGGTTTTATTAACCCATCTTTTGTTGATCATTCTGTTTGAAAATGGCCATAATATTAAAAAAATATTTGCGCTAAATTACAATCCAGAGCTGTTGGAAAAACTTTGCAAATAACATGTGTGTGACGTAATTTAAAAGATATCAATCAGAGTTACTCATAAGGTCTGTTCGCAGAGAGAATCTCCAACTAGTAATCAGAGAAATAGATACATCCATTGGCCACAGGTCAGAAAACGTCATAGTCACGTGAGCATTCAACCAATGAAACTTGACATTTACTGTTACTTGAGTTGAAAACCAGTCAGGCGCCTGCGAACAGACCTATAAAGTGGTCATGTGACCAAACGTCACAGCCGCTTCGGCACTTTTGGTTGACAGACTGTCACTGGCCGCATTTGTTTTTACGCTCCATGGCCGCATTCGTTTTCACGCTCCATGGAGAGAGCAGAGCTTTTGTGACGTCACAATGACGTAATTAGACAGTTGCTTAAATTATAGTTTTGCTCAATTACGTCATCGTGACGTCAAAAATGAAAACGAATGCGACTACTGGCAACGTTTTTTTCATCTTTTTCGATGTCGTTGTTCTCTCTCTTACCATTGGGTTTCCAAGTATAATTTTGAAGTTTCCATACCTGTATATGTAGATCAGTAGATCAACGCATTTAGACAAAAGAAGCCATTCTCAGCACGTTTTTTTTTAAACACCCTCTATACTACTGGAGACAAACGTAGACAAGCAACAACTATAACGGTTTGTTAACTTTGGGTTTTTCTTTAAATAAACAGTCTAGGTTACTTTAACATTTCAAACCAATACAAAATGTGAGTGTGCTTGTCGCTTAAGGTTACATGGTTAGTAAATAAAATAAACACCGCATACTTACTTAATAAAAAAAAACTGATATCACCACACTTTCTTAACTGGATTCAAACAATAACCCGCAAACATTCGCTTGTTAATTAATATTATTTCAATATGAAAGTAACAAACGGATTCAAAATGACTTGAACAGCGGCGCAAAATGGCGACGTTGGAGTTGTACTTTATACTAGACAACCCACTATACAAAAAAGGAAAATTGTTTATTTTGAAATTTGACAGTTATCACATGACCGAGTAAGATAAAAAGCTAAGGCATCACGTGACATTCCAGTGCTTACTCAAATTGGTTATTTATGTGAATAAGGAAGAAGAAATTAAGGCGTTAACCAATGTTTAATCTGACACATTGACTGACGGGCAGGGGAATTTGTGTTTGTTATGTGAAAGTCGGAAATTCTTGGAGTTCCACATAACTGTGATACTTCTCATTTTGTATGTTAATTAATTATCTAGGGTATCCTGCAATTTAATTTTCACATATTTTTATTACGTACGTTTAATGTTTGGTAAGTACTAGAGTGTTTTTTAACTTTTTTCTACCACAACTTTAATAGCTGATAATCAGCAAGATAACATTTTAATTTTTTGGTAAAAAACTGCCAAACATTGCTTAACTATCAATAAAATGAGCAGTTAAGCACTTTATCTTAATAACTTTATAATTAAACTCACAGAAATGCAAGTCAATATTAACATATAGTTGAAGACTGTAATGTTCATTTTGGTTTCAGTGCCTTCGACCATGTTTAGCACAGTTATTAGAAATATTTCTCAAGTGTCCAAAAGTGTGGTGACAAGGTCCATTACCAATGCTGCGGCCACTAATAGTAAGCAAGCTCCGGATCCTCAACAGGAAGCAATGCTAAAAGATCAGTGCTTCTTGGTTGATGACAATGACAAGATAATTGGTCAGGCCAGTAAACAGTATTGTCACTTGGTGCAGGAGAATGGAGACATACCTTTGCACAGGGCATTTAGTGTGTTTTTATTCAACAAGAAAGGAGACTTGTTATTGCAGAAAAGAGCTTCAGAGAAGGTATATGATTTGTGTTATGAAAGTGTTTGTCTAAGCATAGACTAAATGATAAGTATAGACAAACAGTGACAATGCATATTTGCCTTGGAAAACATCAGTTTTAATGCAGCCTTGTCTAGTTGACAAATCACATTTAACAGATTTTACTTGTGTTTTGTTTAATTATTGTGTTTCACTTTCTTGTATTTTTAGTTTATTTTTAATATTCATCAAGGGGGGTTATTTTATACTTAATACATTATGAATTCCATGTTTAATCTTAAAACAGTCACCTGACCATTTGTACCTTAAAATGAGTCACCTAATCTTTAAAATTAAATTTAATTATTGAAAATAGTCACCTGACCCTTTAAATAATATTTTGTCATTTACAGTCACGTAATCTTCAGGATTCCGTTAAAAAAGAGTCACGTGACTCTTCAAATAATATTTTTGACATCTAAAACAGTCACATTACCTTTAGGATTCCGGTTTGATGTGAAAACGTTTTGAATTGAAAATGGTCAATCTGCATTATAAAGAGAGTAATGTGTGTCTTTAAAAATCAGTTGAAAAACGTCATGTGAAACTTTAAATAACATTTTGACATTCAAAATCTGTCATGTGACATTGTAAAATCCATTTTTAATGTTACAAGACACACGCGACTTTCACGATCCGTTTTGAAGTTAAAAAAGAGTCAGGTGGACTAAAAATTTAATTTGATGAATAAAAATCACAACTACTTTATGAAAAATTTTGTATACCTAACGTTAACACTTTTCAAAATATTATGAATTTTGAAAAAAAAATTATTTATAAATTTATGCCTTCTGGACAACACATTCCCGGTATAAAAGCTTGAATCTTTCGGTAGCGTGACATTTCTACTATATATAGTATACAGGGTGATCAAAAGACAATTTCAAGTGCTACAAATTGGTATATTGAACCACCCTGTAACTGTCAAAATAACAGAGTTATGGGCTGTCACAGTAAAAACTGCCAAAATCAAACAACTCAGTTTTAACAGTAAATAACTCACTTATTCGTCGTTTTAGGTAAAAACGCTATACGAGGCGGTCAAAAAAAAATTTCAAGGGCTACAAATTGGTATATTGAACCACCCTATAATTGTCAAAATAACCGAGTTATTGACAATACAATGGAGTAGTTTACAGGGTGATTCAATGAATTTTTAACATCCTTGTAACTTGTTTATTAATTTTCATTTTATAAAAAAATACGAAATATGAATCTTGTAGATATTTGCATTATACTTCATTCCTAGATCAGTATACAGGGTGTCCCAAATTTGAGCAGCAAACCAAACTAATAATTTTTTATTCGATTTTTGGTCATTCGAATCTACGTCAAATTCTAGGCCTACTTGATGTAAAATGTTTATATCGATATTCAATTGTTTTTAGCCTTACTTTCACCACCCTCCTCGAAAGCAAAAATTCCCAATTTGAGCGAAATTTTGGTGCACTTTTCCAGAAAATCGTCCATAACTCGCTTATTTGAAACACCCTGTATAAACACACCGTATAACAAAAGAAAGCTAATGAACGGGGCTATCACGTGACGTTGAACGGGCACGACTATGTTGTCCCGTTCAGCCGCTAGAGGGCGTCAAAGTTGACTCTCATTTTTTGCTCAATATCTCAGGAACGTTTCAGTTTAGAGGTCTGACATTTTTATCACAAATGCACCTCGATGGGATACAACTTTTAGCTTCTATACACTTTTTTGGTATCACGCACCGTTTGACTTTAAAAAATAAAAAACTAGAATTGTCAAGAAATTTCAAGTAAAATTTTTTATTTTCAAAATTAACCTCAACTGCCTAAATACCTTCAAGTTAATAGTACAAAAATTTAAAAAAACGAATTATTTTTGAATTTTCAAATTTTTCATTTTTTCCGGAAGATTTTCTGGAAAAATTTTCATAAATTTAATTTTCCGGATATTTTACATCCCTGATTTCGGTTTGACATTAAAAAAGAGTCACGTGACTTTTAAAAACATATTTGATTATTGAAAATCGTTATGCGACTTTATGAACTGTAAAAAGGTCACGTCACACTTCAAATAATATTTCTATAAAAAAAAAGAGTCACGTGATCTTTAAAAATATATTTTATTATTGAAAATCGTCACGTGGCCATTTATTGCACCGTAAAGAGGGTCACGTGTCTTTAAAAATATCAGTTTAAATTAAATATCAATTTAACTGAAATTTATTTGAAAAAAATCGAGCTTTCTTACGCAGTCCAGATGGGATAGCAAAAGAAAGCGGATTATGGGAAATACTGCTAAATTTGGCAACTATGTCTGCAATGAGGAGATGTATTAGCGCCATCTCTTAGAGTTTACCTAGAACTGAAGCTGAAGCCCTGGAAGGGTAAACGGCTTCCTTTTTGGGTGGCACTTTAATTATTACATTGCGCTGGGTGTCTCTACTTATCATTTAGTGGATGGTAAGTTTGGTTCCAGATAACTTATCCAGATTGTTACACTAATTCCTGCTGTAGCCACCCTTTGGCTAATTTTCCTGGGGAAGAGGATGATCAAAATGCCATAGGGATTAAAAAGGCAGCTATAAGGCGTTTAAATTATGAGCTAGGAATACCTTTGGATAGCATACCTTTTGATAACATGCATTATATTACTAGAGTGCATTATAAAGATGAAGGTAAAACGTTATCAGTTATTCGGTTCAGCCTGGTTTTCAGTCTACATATTCAAAATAGGTAATGGCAAATATGGAGAACATGAAATTGACTATGTTTTGTTCATCCAACAAGACGTCAAACTGAAACCCAATGCTAATGAAGTGTCAGAAATAAGTTTTGTGCCCAGAACCGAATTTGATGATTTTATACCCACATTAACTGGACAGTGGACACCGTGGTTTTCACTGATACTAAAACACCGACTGAAATATTGGTGGGACAATTTGAACAACTTGGATGAAATCAAGGAGCATAAGAAAATTTTAAGGTTTAAGAGTGAAAAATAATTAATTATGCAAAGGAGGTTTGGTTGTTTTATTTCCAAAGGGCAATTGACAGCTAGTCATCATATTATACTGTTTTACTTCTAACAGATTCATTCATTCTGTCTGAGTTATAAGGACTTTCAAATACTTGCATAGATTATTCTGAATGTAATTATTTTTTATAGTAAGTTGGGAAACTTGTTTACTAAAAAACAGTTTGGTGCAATTTTGTATTAATTTCATTGTTAATATTTTATTAGAGTAGCAATTCTTTTAAGTATTAAAAGCTGGGAGTGTTTTGTATCCTTGTCTTATATATATGAAATAGTCATGAATGATAATATGTGTCTGTATTTGTTATTACCTCATACTAAGCTCAAAATCAGAGCTGTCGCAATTACTCAAAAAAAGCAGTTGAATTACAATTACCAATTGCTCTAAAATTGCTGATTGTAATTCAACTATCAATTGCAAATGATTTTAAAAAGTAATTGAATTACCAATTACTAGTAGTAGCTGAACTACTCAAAATTAACTCAACTTATTGGCAAATGACAATAATAAAAGAATACATATTTGTTGAGAAAAGCTTATGTGCATTGCAAAGTACAAACTGCCAGATAACTATTCCTAAATGTTCAAAAGAATTGGATGAGAGCTGAAAAAAGTCCTTGTTCCAAGGAATTTCTAAATACTAAAATCATTTTGGAGGCTGCCAGAGAATTTCTACAAGTGTTTTAAACGATTTAGGACTTAGGACTTGTTTAAGTTCTAGAGGCTTCTACAATTATTTTAAAACACTACCGAAAATCTTCCAAATAATTTCAAAAATTGCCAGAGGTTTCTACGAACGTCCTAAACGGTCTATGATGTTTTTTTTTTCTAAAAACCTTTAAAACCATTTTAGAATTACCAAAATTCTCTTAATACTACTAAAATATTTCTTAAAGCTGCCAGCAGCCTCTACAAGTGTCCAAGCCATAAATTGAATTCCAAGGCAGTTTTTAAGGTTTTGAAGTAAAAATTTGGTTCACTAATCAATTTACAGGGTGTAATTGTATGGAGTTCACTTGAAAATCATGAAAACTGACTCAAATGACAAATTTTAAGTCAATTTCCATTGATACAAAGTGTATTTAAAGTTTCCAAGCCAACATTTAGAGTGTTAAATCTAAAAATTTGATTTTGAAATTAACATTTAAAATGTACAAGTCAAATTTTAAGTCAAATTTGAATTCTAGGATTTTTTTTATTTCAAGGCAGTTTTTAAGGTTACAAGTTGAAGTAAAAATTTGTAAAAATTTTGTTTACTAATCAATTTACAGGGTGTAAGTGTGAGAGTTCACTTGAAAATCATGAAAACTGACCCAAATGAAAAATTTCAAATTCAAGTCAATTTCCAAGCCAACATTTAGAGTGTTAAATCTAACAATTGAATTTGAAATTAACATTTCCAAGTCAAAATTTGAATTCCAAGGCAGTTTTTAACGTTTCCATGTCAAAATTTGGTTTACTAACGAATTTTCAGGCTATAAAGTGTGACAGTTCGCTTGAAAATCATGAAATCTGTTTTAGAAGACAAATTTTAAGTCAACTTCCATTGATACAAAGTGTTATTTAAAGTTTCCAAGCCAAAATTTGTGACAACAGAGTGTTAAATCTAAAAATTTGAATTTGAAATTAACATTTACAATGTCCAAGTCGAAATTTGAATTCCAAGAGAGTTTTTAATGTTTTCAAGTCAAAATTTGGTTTACTAACCAATTTTCAGGCTGTAAGTGTGACAGTTTGCTTGAAAATCATGAAATCTGTCTTAGAAGACAAATTTTAAGTCAATTTCCATTAAAACGGAGTGAATCTACAGTCCTAAACCGTCTAGAATTTTTTTTATTTCTGAAAGCCTTTAAAACCATTTTAGAATTACCAAAATTCTCTTAATACTATTAAAATCTCTTAAAGCTGCCAGCAGCCTCTACAAGTGTCCAAGCCATAATTTGAATTCCAAGGCAGTTTTTAAGGTTTTGAAGTAAAAATTTGGTTCACTAATCAATTTACAGGGTGTAAGTGTGAGAGTTCACTTGAAAATCATAAAAATTGACACAAATGACAAATTTTAAGTCAAATTCCATTGATACAAAGTGTATTTAAAGTTTCCAAGCCAACATTTGTGACAACAGAGTGTTAAATCTAAAAAGTTGAATTTGAAATTAACATTTAAAATGTCCAAGTCAAAATTTGGTTTACTAACCAATTTTCAGGCTGTAAGTGTGACAATTCGCTTGAAATTCATGAAATTTGTCTTAGAAGTCAAATTTTAAGTCAATTTCCATTAAAACGGAGTGAATCTAAAGTTCTAAACCGTCTAGTATTTTTTTTATTTCTAAAAGTGTTTAAAACCATTTTAGAATTGTCAAAATTCTCTTAATACTACTTAAAATCTATTAAAGCTGCCAGCAGCCTCTACAAGTGTCCAAGCCATAATTTGAATTCCAAGGCAGTTTTTAAGGTTTTGAAGTAAAAATTTGGTTGTTTACTAATCAATTTACAGGATGTAAGTGTGAGAGTTCACTTGAAAATCATGAAAATTGACACAAATGACAAATTTTAAGTCAATTTCCATTGATACAAAGTGTTATTTATAGTTCCCAAGCCAACATTTGTGACAACAAAGTGTTAAATCTAAAAATTTGAATTTGAAATTAACATTTATAATGTCCAAGTCGAAATTTGAATTCCAAGAGAGTTTTTAATGTTTTCAAGTCAAAATTTGGTTTACTAACCAATTTTCAGGCTGTAAGTGTGGCAGTTCGCTTGAAAATCATGAAATCTGTCTTAGAAGACAAATTTTAAGTCAATTTGCATTAAAACGGAGTGAATCTACAGTCCTAAACCGTCTAGGATTTTTTTTTATTTCTAAAAGCCTTTAAAACCATTTTAGAATTACCAAAATTCTCTTAATTAAAATTTCTTAAAGCTGCCAGCAGCCTCTACAAGTGTCCAAGCCATAATTTGAATTCCAAGGCAGTTTTTAAGGTTTTGAAGTAAAAATTTAGTTCACTAACCAATTTACAGGGTGTAAGTGTGAGAGTTCACTTGAAAATCATAAAAATTTACACAAATGACAAATTTTAAGTCAAATTCCATTGATACAAAGTGTATTTAAAGTTTCCAAGCCAACATTTGTGACAACAGAGTGTTAAATCTAAAAATTTGAATTTGAAATTAACATTTACAATGTCCAAGTCGAAATTTGAATTCCAAGGCAGTTTTTAATGTTTTCATGTCAAAATTTGTATACTACTCTTTAAATACTACTTAAAACTAACCACAAACTGCCAGAGACCTCTACAAGAGTTTTAAAAATACAATCCAATTTTTTTTTTTAATTGAAAAAAACTTGAAAATTGTTGGAATTCGGCGGAAATCTCCATCAAATACTGCTAAAAATCTTCTAAAGGCTCATAAAACCTCTGGCAAGCGTCTTAAATTGCAAAAGACCTTTAGAATCAATTTGAAATTGCCCAAAGCCTCTACAAGTGTTCTGTTAAATTTTCAGAAGTTTCTAGAATTAGTTTGGTAAAAAAAAAGTTTGACAGTAACACAGCAATGATATCTAGTGACACCAAGAAACGATTCCACCTGTACCAACTCGACAATTCATTGTTTTTTTAAAGTAATTCAATTGTAATAGTTCAATTATTTGAAAGTAACTGAATTACATCAAAAAATAAAAAAAACAGTCGACAAGAAGGGCCTAAACCGAATTTAATAAACAAAAAAGGTTTTGAAAGGCTGTTTCTTCTAGAATCAGGACACTGATTCATTTTGCCGCAAAAAGTGATTTCTTTACGGATATACAGGGTAGAGAAACTTTGCACTTTCCTCCCTTGTTGCGCAAATAACTAAGAATCGANTTCTANTT
>CM042798.1:6549572-6681507 GCA_018691245.2 Ips nitidus
TCACCNCCAATTTAGNNNAAATATACNCNGNTNTCGNCCTCANANCGCCNANCNATTGACGACNNCCTGCAGGGGGTNGAGTTCGATNANNTTGGACGATNACACGCNTATAGANGTNNAACCCATNCNTGTCANNAAAAGTGCGGTGACCNCTGNANCNGGCCGTATCTGCGGCTCNTAAATTTGTATNGCNGTNATAACNCGCTATNANGGCNNTANTAAATGCTGNAGCAAGGTGACCCANGNGCNCANTTCTCGNTTCNTCTTACNGATAATAACCNCAAAANGAGTCANGATACGACAGNCTAGNGNTACGGGACTCAAAANCATCTCNNTCAGCGAGNTNGCGTACCGCTGGTTANCAGGGNGAGTAGCGCNGAAANGCTATTNTGNGANCNCCAANCGANCTGGCANGATAGACGCNCGGTGGCGCGAGAAGCCCNGNTAAAGNTAACTNATTNACTNAGNTCCGANNAAGGCTAANTAAAGGTTTTGGAACATTGGAATAGCCTATAGAAGGCATGTAGAACAAAAATAGGAACAGCTACAGTATCCTTGACAGAGAGAGAGTGCTGAAACTGGATAAGACGGTGAAAAAGACAAATAATAGACGACAGATCAGATATACTATTCTCTGGAACTTATAGAAGAGAGAAGACATCATCCTGAACAGAAATATAACCGTTATATGATCCATATAAGAGGAAAATTAGTTACAAGTTTGTTACACTCAGTCTTAAGAGAGAGTTTTGGGTTAATATATTTTTTACTTTAAAATGGTTCAAAAGGATTAAAATCTGGTCATCTGTGAGGTTACGTTAATTTTTGACACTAAAGATAGTCAGAAAAAAAACAGGATTTTTGGACTAATTTTTACTGGCGTGATCATTCATAACTTGTGAGTCCAAATTTGTACTGAGTAGTCCAAAAGTTTGTTATTTACTACTAGAAATAGTTTTAAAATTCGTTTTTTTTAGATTGCAATCCATTGTCGAGTGTCTGAAACTGGATTTCAAGCAGTAAAAACAGTCCGGAAATCAAGACAAAGATTGTGGCGAATAAAACTAATTTTTTACTACTAAAAATAGTCTAAAAGTTGACTTTTAAGGCTAGAAATGACTTTACTAAGACTAAAGAGGGTCCGAAAGTATATTTCCAGGACTCTAATTGGTGTACAACTCAATTTTCTGGATTAAAACAAGTCTAGAATTCAATTAAACACTGGTAACAGTTTAAATTAAATTTTCGGACTAATTCAACTCTAAAAATTAGTGTTCAATACTAATATCGTAGAATTTAGTGCCAAAATGTTTTACTTTCATCACTGAAGAGTCTGAAACTTAACTTTTACTATTATAAATAGTTTTAAACTCGATTTTTCAGTCTTAAAGCACTAAAAACAGTCCGAATTTCTTAAATGCTTCAATTTTTTGCACCAATGAATGTATAAATCAAATTAATAGTAAATAGTTTTAAAATTCGTTTTTTTTAGATTGCAATCCATTGTCGAGTGTCTGAAACTGGATTTCAAGCAGTAAAAACAGTCCGGAAATCAAGACAAAGATTGTGGCGAATAAAACTAATTTTTTACTACTAAAAATAGTCTAAAAGTTTACTTTTAAGGCTAGAAATGACTTCACTAAGACTAAAGAGAGTCCGAAGGTCTATTTTCAGGACTTTAATTGGTGTACAACTCAATTTTCTGGATTAAAACAAGTCTAGAATTCAATTAAACACTGGTAACAGTTTAAATTAAATTTTCGGACTAATTCAATTCTAAAAATTAGTGTTTAAGACTAATATCGTAAAATTTAGTGCCAAAATGTTTTACTTTCATCACTTACCTTTTACTAACTTAACTTTTACTACTATAAATAGTGTTAAACTCGATTTTTCAGTCTTAAAGCACTAAAAACAGTCCGAATTTCTTAAATGCTTCAATTTTTTGCACCAATAGGTGTATAAATCAAATTAATAGTAAATAAACTTGAAATGACATATTTAAGACTTTGTGAAGATCCTGAAGGGCTTTAATACTCGATTTTTCAAGCTAGATGTGTCTAGAAGTCAATTTAATAGTGACAAAGCTTGAAATCTCATTTTTAAGCCTATGGAATATGTAAAAATTGTCTTTTAAGTCTGCTATGTCAAAAACTTGATGAAGATAGCCTTGAAACTCGATTTTCCAATCTGAAAGCCCTAAAAATAGTCCAGAGGTGTAAGAAAATTAAAGCAAAGTAGATAGCTTGAAAAGTGAGTCTTCAAGTAAATTTTCATGAATCTAATGTCAATATCCTGTATTTAAGACTATTTTCAAGACTAAAATAGTGAATGTGTTTTCAAATTATGAAAACTTACTTCAAATGTAAATTTGAAGCTTCTGATGTCACTTTTCATTGGTTTAGTCACTTTTTAGTGTCCAAGTCAATTTTCAAGGTTGAAATGTGTGAATTTGTAATCAAAAATTCTAGAAAAAGTAGTTTTTCATGTCTACAAGTCAATTTTCAATACTAAAGTTTTTCAACTTATCTGAAAACTGTGATGACTGACTACAAAGACAGTTTTCAAGCCTCTCAAGTCAATTTTCAATACTCAAGAAAATGACATAATGCATGTCAACCTATTTTTTGATAGGCTCTCGAATGGTAAATTATTGACATTTAAAATTGGACCAGCCTGTAGACAGGAGTCTTGAAATATTATAAGGTATTATAATTCAGGGAGACACTACTTTACCAAATTTTAAAATTAATGGAACTAGAGAGGAATTTTGCCATCCAATTAAGTAACACACTACCAACTTTTAAAAAATAAAAGCAATATTAATTTAAAAAAAAACTGGAGTAATTTGGGGTCCAGAAATTGCGCGCTTGTGCCGCATCTGATCTTAAAATATCGATTTTCCAACTCCCCTCAATTGTAGCCTCAGCTTCAATGCAGCCTATATTACTCTCATTTTATTTTACTCCTACTTATAAAATAATGAAACGCCAAAATGTGAGAACGTTATCTCTAGTGGTAACGACGTTTACCTATTTATTAATTGGTGCAGCTGTATTCGACGCGTTAGAGTCCAAAGAGGAAGAAAAACGTGATCAATTATTAAAAGGCACGTATTTTTAATGTCTTAAGGACATTATTTCCAACCAACCGATTGTAGTGTCGGCGAATACGTTAAAAGCCAAATACAACATAACCGAAGAGGATTACAAGATGATTGAACTGATGATAATCGAGTACAAACCGCATAAAGCCGGACCGCAATGGAAATTTGCTGGTTCTTTTTACTTTGCCACTGTGGTTTTGGCTATGATTGGATATGGTCATTCTACACCAGTTACTTCCGGAGGAAAAGCTTTTTGTATGGCCTATGCTATGGTATGTTAACTACATATTAGTAGATTTTACTGTTACCACTTTGAACTTTAGTGAAATCTATAAGAGCTCAAATACAAAAGTTACAATCATTCAAAAATTGAGAAAATTTCATTTTTGCAAAAATTTTGGCATTTTTTTATTTTCCTCCATAAGATTTCATAGTTTGAGCAAACAGTGACGTTTAAGTACACACTTAAAAGTAAACATTCGTTAATTTCTTCTCAAAATTTCAGATTGGAATTCCTTTGGGTTTGATCATGTTTCAAAGTATCGGTGAACGTCTCAACAAAGCGGCATCAATTATAATCAAACACATAAAAAAATATTTAAAATGCGAAAAAGTGGAAGCCACTGAAATGAACTTGATGTTCGCCACTGGCATGCTGTCCACCATCATCATTACTACTGGGGCGGCAGTTTTTTCCAGATACGAAGGATGGACTTACTTTGACAGTTTCTATTACTGTTTCGTCACTTTGACTACTATAGGTTTTGGTGATTATGTGGCTTTGCAAGTAAATTAGTCATAAGTTAATAGTCAGTTGTCGCTAATATTAAATTTCAGAACGATAACGCTTTAATCAACAAACCGGGATATGTTACGCTGAGTTTAGTTTTTATCTTGTTTGGATTGGCCGTAGTTGCTGCCAGTATTAACTTACTAGTCCTCAAATTCATGACAATGTAAGTGTTTTAGGCAAAAACATATTTATTCGACTAAAATAAGGAAATATTTTAGAGGACCAGAAGAGAGCCGGAAGGACGAACAAGATCTACATTCCTGTTCGCATCACGTTTTCGCTCTGGACGGAGAAATGCTGAATGTGAATGGAAAGGTTTTACCAGGGCATAATTATGATGACGATTTTGATCAGACGTCTGTATGTTCGTGTAATTGCCTGGGACTCAGTCACACTGACAATGAAAGGTAATGTAATATCTTTCAAAATTCAAATATACAAGGTAGTCCATTTAAATTTACAAAAAATATTTCAAATAGAAGTGGGCCAGTGTCAAAGGGAAAAGAAAATGGCGTTGCAGTTTTTTTAACCTAATTCAGTTTTCAAAATCTCTCGTAAACTTGACAAGAAATAAAAAATAAGTAATACTCATATAAAACATTTTTAACATCTGATTTAACTAAGCAAACAGGAAGTAGACTGCTCACAATGTGACTGTCTTTAACAAATCAAAACACTTTTGTCAGACCGGCTAGATCAGTGGATCTAAGGCAATTAGTAAAGTTTAAATTAATTTTTATGACAATGTTTCCTATGAAATAAGTACAAAACAGTATGGTAAGTCATCCTCTCTCTGATCTTAGTCAGTAGTCAATGTCAAAAAACTGAAATGTCATTTTATTGGCCCTGTGACTTGACTAACTTTTATTTAAGACATTTTTTCATGATAAAATGAACTTTTCGAAACGAAACATCAGATTTTGATGTGGTTTGGTCTATCGTAGAGCTTGATATATTGGCTTTTGGCTGACTGGAAAAACTTTGACTTTAATCCATTATAATTGAGTCCACCATACAGGGTGGTAAAGATGCGCTAGCAAAAAAGTGGAATTTTCAAATAGTCCCCACTTAAGCAAGTTTTTTTTATTCTAACATAGGAAAGTGTTGTTTAGATTCATATCTCGGGACGTTTTTGTTTTTGATAACAATCACACTTTTGACAGTTGTAGATTGTCCTTGACAATATAATTTTTAAACATTTTATTAACTAAAATTTACAAGTCAAATTTGACGCCCTCTAGCGGCCAAACGGTAATACATAGCGATGCGTTTTTATCGCCGGTAGATAGCCCCATTCATTGGTTATTTACAATTCTCCTCTGTGTCTGTAGTAAATATTTCAGCAAACTGAGTTATTAGGGATAAAACAGAAAGGGGCACGAAAATTTGGTAGAAAATCGAGTTTCGATTAGCTTGGATCCGATCAACTGCGTTAAGATATGCGTCAAATGAAAAAAAAAATGTTAAGAAAGAAAAAAGTTGCATTTTTATCACGCAAATCTAGTGGCATCGAAAAACTTGTGTCGATTTACATTTACCGTACATAAACCAGTTAAAAATGCTACAAGCCGCAGAAAGTACCATAAGAATCTAAAACACGTCACTGAAAAGTGCCAGAAGTCACTTCAAAGTGGCAAAATCATCTGATACGTCACTTGAAAGTGATGTAAGTCACTGGAACGTGCCCGAAGACGCTTGAAACTACTCAAAGCCCCTAAAACGACACCTAAACAGGTCAGAAACCACTTGAAGGTGCCATAAACCACTTCAAAGTGATAAATACGAAGCCGCTAAGTGTCAGAAACCACTTAAAACTGTCTGAACCTCTTAAAACGTCACTTCAAATTGTCAGAAGCCTCTGAAAGGTCACTTAAAAATTTCCAAAACCCCTGAAACATCACTTGAGTGTCAGAAGACTACTGAAACTGTCAGATGCCCCTAAAATGTTACTTCAGCGTATCAGAAACCCCTTCAAAGTGACAAATACCGCTACGACTTTACTTGAAAGTGCTAGAAGTCACTTCAAAGTGCCAGATGCCTCTGACAAGCCACTTGAAAGAACCTGAAATGGTACTGTAAAATGTCAGAAGCTTTTAAAGTGGCAGAAGCCTCTGAAATGTCACTTGAAGCCACTTGAAAGTGTCAGAAGGCAGTGAAAAGTGCCACAAGCCGCTTAAAACTGCCTGAAGCTGCTAAAACGTTACTTAAAATTGCCAGAAACCATTTGAAAGGTCACTTAAAAGTACCAGAAGAATCTGAAAAGTGCCAGAAGCTCCCGATACGTCACTTGAATCTTGAACGTGGTAGAAGCCACTTTAAAGTGTCAAAAAACGCATAATACTGCCAGCAGCTATTTGAAGGTGTCAAAAGTCGCTTGAAAGTGCTAGAAGCCACTTCGAAGTGCAAGAAGCCGCTTGAAAGTGCTAGAAGCCTCTAAAAAGTCACTTGAAAGTACCAGAAGAATCTGAAAGGTCACTGGACAGTGCCAGAAACCACTTAAAAGTGGCAGAAGTGTTTGAAACGTCACTTGGAAATGGTAGAAGCCACGAAAAAAATTCCAGAACACTTGAAAGTGTCAGAAGACAAATAAAACTGCCAGAAGCCTTTAAAACGTCATTTTAAATTGCGAGAAGCCACTTGAAGGTGTCAGAAACCACTTCACAGCTACAAATAGGCCTGGGAGATCACTTGAGAGAGCTAGAAGCCACTTAAAATTTTAAGAAGCTGCTTAAAAGTGCCAGAAGCCTCTAAAAAGACACTTGAAAGTACCAGAAAAATCTGAAACGTCACTGGAAAGTGCCAGAAACCACTTGAAAGTGGCAGAAGTCTTTGAAACGTTACTTGAAAATGGTAGAAGCCAAGAACAAATTCCAGAAGCCAGTTGAAAGTGTCAGAAACCACTTCAAAGTTACAAATACCTCTGGGACGTCCCTTGAAAATCCTAGAAACCACTTGAAAGTGCAACAACCCTCTAAAAAGACACTTGAAAGTACCAGAAAAATCTGAAACGTCATTGGAAAGTGCCAAAGTGGCTCAAAGTTCAGAGTGGCAGAAGTCTCTAAAACGTCACTTCGAAATGGTAGAAGTAGAAGCCACGAAAAAATTCCAGAAACCACTTGAAAGTGTCAGAAGACAAATAAAACTGCCAGAAGCCTCTAATAAGTCATTTCAAATTGCCAGAAGCCACTTGACAGTGTCAGAAGACGCTTAAAACTATCAGAAGGCACTTAAAAGTGCCAGAACCCTGTTAAAAATGGTAGAAACCACTTGAAAGTATAGCAGAAGCCGCTGAAAAGTCACATTGCTATCTCTTACCGTTTCCGAGATATTTGCAAATAAATTTGTCATTTGACAAATGACAGGTGAACTTTTGCAGAAATTTACATCAATTTTGCAATACGATTTCGATATTAGTTACCCCTTCGATTGTCTTAAAACAATACTTCAGTAGGTAGAAAAAAATTATTGGTTAATTGGGGACTACTTGAAAATATAACTTTTTTGATGCCGCCAGGCTTAATGAAGGAGATTTATGAAAATTTTATACAATATCCTAAACACTTTGGGCTATATTGTGTAAAAAATGAAGCTTCTAACATAAAAGCTGAATTTGCGGTGAATTTTCAAAGTTTCAGTTCAAACTATTACATAACTTTGTTTTGGTGCAGTCACTTACAAGATTAATGAGGGAGGTTTATGAAAAATTTACCCAGCCAAGTCAATAAATCAAGCCGAAAAAAATACCAAAAATTATATGTTAAAAAATGTCAAAAATACATTTTAGGTTACTATTGGACACTTGCTATCGCCCCTCCAACACCTTGTTGAATGTCACTCTAACAACAAAGAGGGCATCAGTGTGACAAAAGTCTCCAACCAATCAACGAAGCTCATCAATCCAATAGGATTAACCATAAAATTTATTAATAAAAATGTTTACACCAAAACTTTTCTGCTTAATAGACTTAATTTATGTGTTTTGATAAAAAGTCACTAAATGATTTACCACACTCCTGTTGTAGCCCTCCAAGACTGGTTTTCCCAGCTCATAACCGCATTTATCAAATAACGACAATGGAGAGGTTTGGTACCAAATATTCCTTACTTCAGAACTAGTGACATCTAAAGTGTTTAGCTGTAGAACGCCAAAAAAAAACTGCTTGCCATCAGTTTGAACTGCTTGTAATGTGACAGGTGTAGGCAGTTTCTTTACATCTTCCTACAATAATTAATTAAATAACAATTGTGAATTTGGTATAGAAGTTATATACCCCAAACTGTGCTCGGGCATATGACGCAGCCACTGTGAAAGCTTTCATCAAAGTTCTGCCATAAATTTGCTGCAAAGTGACTTTTTCCTCAAAAAGATTTTTTACAATTTCAGTGTTGAAATTTACAAAAAGAGTGTGCGGATGGCATTTCGGCAATTGCCTGTTAACTGCTGCAAAGAACGTGAAATTGTTAAACCCATCTGTACAAAACAATGTCAAACTTACGATATAAGTTTTCTATTGTGTACGTATTAGTTTTATTTAAAGTCAATGTGGGGTTTATTGGATAAATATCGGGCAATGCTGTTTCATTTCCATTATTACTTGTTATAGGGCTCAGCGGCTTTTCAGATAGCAACACTGAATCTCCCAACAATTGAAATTGAACAAGATCTTCATTGTGTTGAAAAGGAAATTGAAAATATAAATTATCAGCCAAGTAACGTTGCTTGACTAAACTATGGTCCACTGAGGTTTCAATTTGATTTAACAGCTTGCTGATCAATAATTTGCTACAAATTATTTCTGTTAACCACAATTTAGAACTAAAACACGAGGGGTAGACCGCCGATCATTTTTTCTACACCAAAATGCCTTTTTGCATACAAAATGCCTCATAGTGATAATGCCTTAACTAGTTAACTTGACAAACAATTTGTCTTTAAAAATACTACTATAAATCTACAGAACATACTCCATATTATAACCTATACCACAATTATTTTTTTTTTGATCAAACCTCTGCAATTAACAAATTAAAAATGGCCGGGCTAGTAGTCCTGACGTCATAGTATGATCCGGTGCTAAAAAATACTACATAACGTCAAGGTACGTGGCAACCGGAACTTGAAATGTTTACTAACAAGTTATTTTAAATTTTAGAGTAAAAATATTTGGGATTCACATTTTTGAGGTAATCATAATATTGGATTAAAAAAAAATTGGAAAGGTCCCCATTGCCTTGAAATAAAAAATGACTTCCACAGGTTACGTGACTGTTTTCCCAAATTTTAAAGTTTTTAAAAGTCCTGTGACAGTTTTTAGGTTAGGTTAGGTTTTTCCAAATCTTTGACACTTGATTGGACCTTGTGCCACAAGCTTAAAATTGATTTTCTAAGGTCAGGTGACTGCTTTGAAAAATTGGTAATTTAAATTTAGACAGTGGTTAGGTTATAATTAACTATGTCACATGACTTGATAATTCAATTTTTGAGCTTGCAACACTGTAAAGGCCAGTTGACATTGTCAAAAACAGTCACGTAACCTTCAAAATGCAGTTTAAACTTTGGAAAATTGATAAATTAAATTTAGACAGTTGTAAAAATTTAAATTGAAAAATACACGTCACGTGACTTGGATAATTCAATTTTTGAGCTTGCAACACTGTAAAGGCCAGTTGACATTGTCAAAAACAGTCACGTGACCATCAAAACGCAATTTAAACTTTAGAAAATTGATAAACTAAATTTAGACAGTTGTAAAAACTTAAATTGAAAAATACACGTCACGTGACTTGGATAATTCAATTTTTGAGCTTGCAACACTGTAAAGGCCACTTGACATTGTCAAAAACAGTCACGTGACCATCAAAACTCAATTTAAACTTTGGAAAATTGATAAATAAAATTTAGACAGTTGTAAAAACTTAAATTACAAAATACACGTCACGTGACTTGGATAATTCAATTTTTGAGCTTGCAACACTGTAAAGGCCAGTTGACATTGTCAAAAACAGTCACGTGACCTTCAAAACGCAGTTTAAACTTTGGAAAATTGATAAATTAAATTTAGACAATTGTAAAAACTTAAATTGCAAAATACACGTCACGTGACTTGAATAATTAAATTTTTGAGCTTGCAGCACTGTAAAGGCCAGTTGACATTGTCAAAAACAGTCACGTGACCTTCAAAACGCAGTATAAACTTTGGAAAATTGATAAATTCAATTTAGATAGTTGTAAAAACTTAAATTACAAAATACACGTCACGTGACTTGGATAATTCAATTTTTGAGCTTGCAACACTGTAAAGGCCAGTTGACATTGCCAAAAACAGTCACGTAACCTTCAAAACGCGGTTTAAACTTTGAAAAATTAATAAATTAAATTTAGACAGTTGTAAAAACTTAAATTGAAAAATACATGTCACATGACTTGGATAATTCAATTTTTGAGCTTGCAACACTGTAAAAGTCAGTTGACATCTGTCAAAATTAGTCATGTGACCTTTAAAATGTGGTTTAAAATTTAAAAATTTGGTAAATTAAATTTAGACTATTTTAGATAGTTGTAAAAGCTGAAATTGCAAGAGACACATCACATGACTTTTATTATGCAATTTTAGAGCTTGCAACACTGTAAAAGCAATTCTAACAAGCAGTTCTGTTCAATTTTCAGTCAATTTTGTTATAATGAACAAAATTTCCTTTATTTTGCTCAAAATGCTTGAGTGTGTACACCAAAAAACCTGGACAATCTACCCCTCCACTGAAATACCAACTTACAAAACTCTTTCTTGTGTAATGCCATAAATCCTAGGATAATTAAATGCAGGTCTTGCAAAGTTTTTGATTTTTGGCAGTTTCTGTTGTTCTGCATCAAATACACTAGACCCTAATATAACTTTCTTGACTCGCCTGTTCAGCTCCTTGCTTATATCCTCTATTACATACTTTTCAGGAAGTCCTGACTGTATTTCAACTGTATTGGTCAAAATCTTGGCTTGTTTCAAACCTTCCAAAAGTACATTATTATCTTCGTAAGTTAGTAAAGGGGTTTCGTGCCAATTGGTTGATGGGTTTGGCTTCTTTATCACTTGAACCCTAAATGTTGTTCAAATATTATTCTTTTGAGCTGTAAATTGGGGAACAGCTTACCGTTCTCGTACTCTGAACACTTTTTCTCTTATAAATTTATTAGGATCTTCGATAGCAACTCCTTTTTTTTCTAGCTCCTTTAGGACAGGAGATATTTGAACTTTTCGTTTTCTTTGGATATTCCAATGTGTTTGAAAGTGCCAACCAATATGTTGTTGTAAAAGTACTCGAGTTAGACGCATTGTTATTTAAATAGTAAAATCTTGTTTAAGCTTTTATAAATTTTGTATTAAAATATTAAATTAACAAACTTTACTGACATAACAACAGTAAATTGAGGTTATATCGCGTTCGGCACTCAGAGCACTACTCGCCAGGGTTGCCACATCATTCTGTCAAGTGTCAACTTTTCTTTTAAAACGGATGTCGTTCTTTGACACGTGCTAACTTGATTACTATGACAGCTAGAAGGTTCGTTTAAACGTCGAAATTTAGCTCGTAATTTTGGCTTTTTTTTAGCTAATCACAATTAACCCAAATATTGACCGGGAAATAGAGCAGTAAACAAGTTTTTTTGAAGATCATCATAATTTTTTTGTCATAATTTGACAGCTGATAACTTGGTCCCTGTGACAGTTTAGAAGGTTCGTTCAAACGTCAAAATGTATAATAGCTCATAGTATTGGAATTATTTTACCTGAATAGAATTTTCTTTCAAAGATTACAGGAGAAATTTGACATGAACTACAATACAGTGTAACTGTACTAGAATGCTAGAAATATTGATGTCACAATTTGACAGCTCCCAACTGGGTTACTATAACAGACAGAAGGTTCGTTCACAGATTTTGAAGGTATAGTGCCTTCTTCATAAATTCATTAAACTATTCCAAAAGGGGTGGTTCCCCCAGTTAGTCCTCTTATAAATATTTTTTCCCCAGGAGAAAATATCCCCTATTTTTGGGGAAAACTTCCTAATCTGACAACACCGACACATAGGTGACACCATTTTAGGTTATAATTAAACAAAATCTAGGGGGGAATTCCTTTCACATATCACAATAATGGTATTTATTGCCATTATTTTATTACCATTTTCTAGTGTACCTATCTAGGAACAATTAAAAAATATGACTAAAAAAAATATCTAATAAATTATCATTTGTGTTTTATTTAAACTTTAAAGCACATTCAAATTGCTAAAACTATACAAATTGCAAAACCTAACGACCAGCCTCTTGTAAAGCACTATCAAACTTTTCCAAGTACTCCTCCAATAAATCCTTTTGCATTCTATAGTTGTAATCTACTAACCCAGGATATTCATCACAGAGTAACTTGTAAGCATAACAAATCCGAACAAAATCTTCATTGGTAAGTTCAAAAGGTCTTCTGGTTGGTTTGACTTCAGAGAGTACTAGCAGCTTCTGGCACAGCTCTTCACTTACACTTTCAGGAAAAAGATTTTTTATACTTTTTTCGCAATATTTCTGTCTGGTGTTGAAAACAGTTCTCAAAACTTTCTCCACCATTGCAAAAGGAATATCAATCAAAGGAGCTTTTAGAGGAGTTAGTGTAACTACAGCAACATCAACATCAGGCTTTGGTATGAAAGCTTTGCCTGGGATAGTGAATTTATAATTTACTTTACACCACAACTGGCACATCACAGATAACCGGCATCTTTGTGGTTCGCCTGGTTTAGCAATCATTCTTTCTCCAACTTCTTTTTGGAAAGTCAAAGTCATGGAAGTACGGCCATAAGTCCAGGCTGAAGATTTTTGGGACACTGCATCTAGCCACCGAATAATCAAATGTGTGGACACATTAAATGGTAGATTGCCAATCAAATTTATAGGTGGTGGACCCTGATGCCATTCTTTCTTTGAAGCCCCTTCAAAACCTTTTTCTAAATTGTAACTCATTATGTCACCAATCTCTATTTTCAAATCAGTGTATTTTTTACAGGACTCTTGCAGTAGCTCTAGTGTTGGCAAAAATCTAGGATCTTTTTCAACCACTATAACACGCTGAGGCATCTTTTTGATAATGGATCTAGTGATACTTCCTGGACCTGGCCCAACTTCACAAACATAATGGTCAGTAATATTTCCTGCAGCCCCAACAATTTTATCAGTCAACCTCTCATCCATAAGAAAATTTTGAGACAGTTGCTTAATGGCCCTTAATCTATACAACTTAACTAAATCTCTTACACTAGGAAGTGGGGGCAAGCGCACCCTACCAGTCCGCACTGCTATGCTCATGCTTTATTTGGAGTTTGCTCAATTATAGTTGCAGGTGGTTCAAAGTCGTCCAAGAAGGTTTCCTGTTTTACGGCGTAGATTGTGTAACCGTAAATCCCTACAACCAGAGAACCTAGAATGCCGGCTGTGATAAGATTGTTTCTTCTGATTCTCTTCAGTCTGGCAACCCTTTCTTGGTTTTCCCGGTTTACACGTTGAATAAATTCTCGGTCGCTGGCGCTCAATTTGCTTAAGTCTACTTTGGGCATACGATCAGACATTGTAGTTTAAGGCTCTAGTATTCAGTTTTGTGTAGTTTATTTTAAGGAAAATAAGGTATTTTAGATCAACATCAAGACTTGCTTCATAGATGACATAACCTATATTTATTTTCTCTGTCATCTGTCGAATATTTTGACAATGTAAAGTGAAAGCTCTTAAACAAGCAAGCCAGAATTCTGCAGACATTAAGAAAGCATTATTTATTTAGGTTTTAAGGGTAAAAGTTAGTAAAAAAATCTATAAATACAAAGTATAGCAGAAATGCATCACTTGCCTCCGACAAAACCCAAAATCTACAAAATTGTAGAGTACTCGCAATGTTTCAGCTAGTGCACGTCAGAACACTGTATGTCAACTGTCAACGTCAATATGGTCAATTTTTCCATCTTTCATTTTGTTTTTTGTTTTGTTGTTTTGATTTGGGCTGGATAAGTTATTATTATTAATTAATCTGTTATTAGTTTAATTTGAGTGTTTTAATTTGGTTTTCTTTCTTTTTAAGCTTAATTGTTCATATTTTTTACTTTAATAAACTATTCCCATCAATGTATTTTGCTTGAACAATTAATAACCAAACACTCCAATTTGTTTTACAATGTTCTAATTTCTTCTTGAGTTATTCAGTAGTTATAGTGAGTGTTGAACCGGAAAAGCTCCATCAAGATACGCCCAGTCCATAAAGTAAGTACATTCATTTTTTTCCTGTTTCCTATTGGTTTGGTTACTCTTTTAATTCCTCATTTTTGCTCAGTTGCTCAGTACTCAGTAGACCTGACAATCTCTTCTTAAGAGCTTAACTACCATACCAGCCAGTATAGTACCTAAATAGCTCCATAATAATAATATTAGTAAAGATCTTTATTTCAGAATTGTAACAAAGTGAAATTGTGTCAAGAAAAATAAGGAGTTTGATCTCATAAGCTGTTACAATATCTCTCTTATCAAAGTTTGCACTAATCAATGGCACTAATATGTAATTATCTATAAAATTGTATTTCATCAAAGTGTTAATAATTACACCCAATTGCAGTACTAACCTAACCTATCCTAAACCATTTTTTACATATTAAAATAGTCTCTTACTGTATGGTCAAATCTTGTGTGATCCATGGTTTCAAAGGGTTAGATATTTTCAATCTTAGATTGTTTAGTTTTAAATAGCATAACTTTTGTTTTATCAGATTTTATGATTAACCGATTTTTTGTGAACCATTGCTCAATTTTGTTCCTTAAAAACTCTGTTGTCTTTATACAATTGCTTCATGCATTTGTCCCCACTATAAGATTACCCCAGTGTTGGTCCAACCTTGGCTCATGCCAAGTTTAAGTAATTGCCAGATGCCATTGGAAAGTGTCTGAAGCCAGTTAGTAAATAATGGTAGAAGCCGCTTGAAAGTATTGGAAAAGCCTTTGAAAATGGAGTTAAAAGTACCAGAAGAATCTGTCACTGGAAAGTGCCAGAAACCACTTTAAAGTGGCAGAACTCTCTGAAATGTCACTTGGAAATGGTAGAAGAAATGGAATGGAAATCACTTGAAATTGTCAGAAGACAATCAAAAGTGCCAGAAGCCTTTAAAACATCATTTTAAATTGCCAGAAGCCACTTGAAGGTGTCAGAAACCACTTCAAAGTTACAAATACCTCTAGGATGTCACTTGAAAGTCCTAGAAGCAACTTAAAAGTGCAAGAAGTCGCTTGAAAGTGCCACAAGCCTCTAAAAAGTCACTTGAAAGTACCAGAAGAATCTGAAATGTCACTGGAAAGTGCTAGAAACCACTTCTAAGTGGTAGAAGTCTCTGAAACATCACATGGAAATGGTAGAAGCCACAAAAAAATTCCAGAAACCACTTGAAATTGTCAGAAGACAATTAAAATTGCCAGAAGCCTCTAATAAGTCATTTCAAATTGCCAGAAGCCACTTGAAAGTGTCAGAAGACACTTAAAACTATCAGAAGTGTAAAAAATGAAGCTTCTAACATCAAAACTGAATTTGTGGTGAAAAGTTTCAGTTCAAACTGTTAATAGTGTCATCAGCAAAACTTACTACTGTTTGTTTGGAATTTACTTGAGTTAAATATAAGGGATTTAGAAATATTACAAACAAAATAGGCTCCAATATACTACACTGTGGTA
Source organism: Ips nitidus (assembly GCA_018691245.2). Classification (NCBI taxonomy): domain Eukaryota; kingdom Metazoa; phylum Arthropoda; class Insecta; order Coleoptera; family Curculionidae; genus Ips; species Ips nitidus. Next base: position 6,565,219 of record CM042798.1, read on the forward strand.
CTCCAACTTTACATAGGCTAGTTGCCTACCCACTAAAGGTCCCCAATTTAACCACAAATACAATATGTATGCTAAACAATTGTTTTAGTAAGAAATATGCTAGTGTCTCTAGATTCTTAAAAATTGAGCCCTGACACATATTTTTGTAAATCAATTTTTCTGTAGATAGGTAAAGTTAATTAGAAATATTTGAATAGAAAATGACCTAGTCAAGAATTCACCAATCAAGTCCAACCATCAAAAATGCTGTTTTTTGAGGTATGACACACACAAGGTGATGTATGTGTTGACACATATTACATTTAGACCAATAAGAATTATCAAATGTTGATGTATTCTCACAAGCTATTACACAGCTGTCTGTTATACTAAATCTGTTGAATTCTGGCTCCAAACAGTTTTATTCAATTAGATTATTGTGTGAAGGTTAGGTCTATAGTTTTATCTAATGATGTGTCAGCATTTTAGCTTTATTATAAAACTAATCAAAAAAATATTGAATTGTTAAGTTTCCAACTTTAAATTGTGACCACAAACATATCTCCACTATTACCCAAAGCTTCTACACAAATGCTAGTAAAAACCCTCCTCAAGGGTCTACTAAACACCCTTAAATCTCTCTTGAAAGTAAAGTATTCTTCAAATTAGGTTTGTTATTCATAACATTGAAAACACTGTTTATTTTCAGCTTGATGACGTGCAACTAAAGTTATAATAATCAGAGAAAAGGCGAATTTTGGTCCTAATTAACCTGAGTAAATCTGTGGTAACTGTAGTAATCTTATTTTAACAAAATCAGAGAAGACTCTAGTAAACACCAACGCCAAAATACGTCTTATACTTCCTAAGCCAGTCGTCGCACTTGGATTGAAATGCCTCTAGAGATATATTCTTAAGAAAGTATTTTTTAGAGATATCTAAGAATAAAACTTAAATTTTGACCCCCTCTAGCAGCAAAAGTGAGAACAAAATGAAACTTTTTTATGGTTTCCTGTGCTTAACACGTTAACCGCCGCATGACACATATGTTGTGCCATGACAATTTTAACGCTTAGGTTTCATGGCTCAAATATGTGCCATGTTTGAGGCCGTTGCTTTAAGTTGAATGGCACACTCGTGGTGCCATAAAAGACGTATATTTAAATGCGATTAGCTTCAACACGGCGCTGGGGACCTACATATACAAAAACCCAGGTAATTTTATTTTTATTTTGTCAAATTTTTCAAAAAGGCTTTAAATTTGTAACATTGATATTCACATCAAAACTAAACTATACTTAATTTTAAAAATAACTTAAAATTATTAATTAATGCATTCTTATTGTAAAATATGAACATAAATCACATCAAACCTGAGTCGATACATGTCGTACAAAAAAGCACTCTATACAAAAACTTTTATTGCATGCAGCGCACTGATAATTTGTTCTTGTAGTTTTTGATTGTGCTTTTTTAGGACCAAATTCGGCTGCAGTTTTTTCATAGCAAACAACGCATTGTTGCCGTTTTACTACATAATAACAGTTTTATCCAAATGGCACAACATATGTGCCATGATATCCTAAAGAATAATTCTACGTCTCACGCCTCATGGCACAAATGCGGTGCCATATTTAAAAACATGTCAAAATTACAGTAAGATTACATTTCTGAAATTGACAATTTGTAATTAGATTATACTTAGCAGTAAATGATAGAAAATACAAAAATGAAGAATTGACCCGGAGGACCCATTTTTTTGCTTATATTGTGGCGGTTAACGTGTTAAGTTATCATAAACTTGCTGATTTTAATATCCCTGACAAAATTGGTCCATTTCAGATTGAAATCTCATCACAATGAAGTACTACTGGTTTAATAAAATATGTTGCGTTCCTGGTTGCGGAAACACATCCACTGAAGGCAAAGGATGTGTAAAGGAGTACTTTGACTTGCCCGCAGAGCCACAAGCACGAGCTAAATGGTTAAAGGCTGTTCTTACCAAAGACGGAGAGAATCTGAAAGTCTGTGAGGATCATTTCAAGGTAAGTTATTGTCAAATGAAAATGTCTGTGATAATGGTTATGAAACACATGTCGTTTTGAAACTTTAATCTATGAAAACAATTATCTAGCTCTACAGGGTTGGTGGCTAAATTGGAAGCTTTTAAACGAAAACTGCATTTATTAATTAGTGATAATGTAAGTTCAAATTTGACAAAAAAATTGGCGAAAATCGGTCTGTTCTTTGGTTTGTCTGTATCTGTCATCATTTGGCAGTTATGTGGGTCTCAAAAATTGTACTTTTCTGTAATGCCTGCTTTTATACCTCCCATTTAAGAATTAAATTAAATTTAAATTTCCACTAAAATTAATATTTAAACTAAGAAATCTTGTTTAGGTTTATACTACAAATTAATAATTAGAAAAATAAATGACTGTTTTGACTTACTGGACGTTCGACGTTGATATTTGACGTTGACGTTTCTATTGTCATCGTCATTACGCGTGTTTTGTGGATAAAGAAAATTTTTATTAAAATAATTTAAAAAAATTGTTCTTAAACCACTTTTTCGGTAAAAAATCCAATTATGGAAATAGACGATTCAAGTATTCAAGTCTAATAGACTACGTATCGCAATAGAAGACAGCAATTTACATCATTAGTGATGACAAGTATGACAGTGATAGTTCCGAAAGTCAACGAATTTAAACGAATTAAGCCGAACTTTAATAAAGTTGGTTTAACTTTAATTTAAAATTAATTTTAGTTTAGTGTAAATTGAAAGTATAAATGGGCTCGCTTGTAAGTTCACTTTCAGCTTTGATAAATTAATTTTAGTTTAAATGAAAGTTTAGTTTAATTGTTAATTGAGAGGTATAAAGCAGGCATAAATGTATAGTAATTAACTGTCTTAAGTTAGTGTCTTTTGAGAATGCATTTCTATAGCAACTTTATGAATTGGATACCGTTTTTTCATATGACACATTTTGACCTTTTTACAAAGTTGTGACATGATTTCCTTTTTAATGGATCCCCTTATATATTTTTACATTTTTAGAAAGGCCTTAAAATTTATTTTTCAATGACACTTAATGTTTTGATTTGCAAGAAGATTGAAAGGTGATACAAATTATACAACAATAATCCAGAAATCCACTAAAACCACATTTTTAACTACAATAAAGTTTTGAAATATTGGACGTTTTTGGTCATACATTTTTAAACAACATTTTTTCTAAGATAGTTATTTAGCTCTTCCATGAAGCTATAAAATGCAATTTTGTGTATTTATTTAAACTCTTTTCCACTTTACAAGAGAGACAAGTTTCTATAGTTTTATAGGTCAATGGACTGGATGTTGACAGTGTTACCACATTTACGACACACAGAAGTAGGTTTGAAAAGTCACAACTGTTAAAATCCTCCCATGAAGCTATAAAATGTAGTTTATTTATGTATACTCTTTTCTTGTTAGTGAGAGGGTTCTATAGTTTTATAGCTGGAGAGACTGAATGTTGACAGTGTTGCCACAATTATGACACACAGAAGTCAAAACTGTCTCGTCTTGTTGAAAAGTCACAACTGTCAAAATACTCCCTTAAAATATATAGGTCGTCTAGAAATTATCCGGAATTTTATAGTTTCTCCTTATTTTAATATAACTCTTTTTTGTAACCTTCTAAGATAAAAGTAATGCACAAGCAAGTTGGCCAAAATTGTATGGCAATCGCAATTGGCAAATTTTGTTGATTGTCAATAGGCATGAGATTTTGTGAAATAATGTCGCAAGTAGAAAAAAGAAAACGGGTGGAATATTTGTATAAAAAAGGCGTTCGAAATATTAAAAAATTAGTGCAATTAACTGATCTCAGAAAAAGTGCTTGAAAGAAACGCTTTAGTGGCTTTAGGGCGACAAAATCCGCGCCTAGGCTTTAGAAAATGGGCTAACAGATTCGGAAATCAACGAGAAATGAAAGTGTGTCCCGAAACTGTCCGCATATCACTGAAAAGACAAGGCTACACATCAAGAAGGCCGAAAAGAATTCCTGCAATGACACCTCTACAAAAGCAAAGAAGAATGGATTTTTGTCAACGTTTTCGAGAAGATAACTTTAGTAACGTTGTTTCCAACTTGGTGCAAATCATCTAAGAATCCTCTCAAGAAGAAAAGTTACCCGTCAATGTTCTCAGTTTCCCATTAAAATAATGGTTTGGGCTGCCATATCTCAGCGTGGTGCTACTCCTCTTTGTATAGTTGATGGCACCGTTAATAGTCAAAATATTGTGAAATTTTAAGTGGTTTTCTTCTTGAAACGGCTCATGTTTTATACCGAGAGAGCGTTTTCCGCAAGATAATGCAAAATGCCATTCTTCTGCCTATACTCGAGCTTGGATGCAAGAACAATTGCAACAGTTCCGACGCCAGCAGCTTCCCCAGACCTCAGTCCCATTGAGAACATATGGGGACTAATAAAGATTGAAGTAGAACAAGCAGCGCCCCAAAAGGCCTGGCTAATATGGCTTTGACCTGATTTCGGGTGTACCTGGACGTTTAGTTAAGTTTTTAGAGTTTAATGGGTGTTGTATTAGTAAATAAAATTAGTTATTTTGCCTAATTTTAATATTCACATAATAAAAATGTACAGAGGAAAATTAAAATTCAGTTTTAATTTTTCCGGATATTTTCTAGACGGACTATACAGGGTGTCCCACGACGAAAGACCTCGATTGATATTGGAAAAAGTATAAATAGGAGAGTTTTGAAAATTTGGTAGGATACTGATGTGGGCATGCCCAATCCAACTAAAATATTTTCAAGATGGTTGCACTTCCGCTTATACCGGAAGTCGATCACAACTTTCTTATTTTAAATAGAACACCCTATATATTATTACATATTTGGATTCCTCACAAAATTCTGACCAACTTTTGTATAGAATGCCCTATGTCTATCTCTAGCCGTTTTCGAAATATTTTATGTTTTTCCAAAAAAGTGACAGTTGCAACGCTCAACATATTTTTGTACTATGTTAAAACCGTATTTCATTTTGCAATGAAACTTTGGGTTATTGTAAATAAAGGATCGTTTTATTAAACTGAGGGTGCGTAATGACTCATTTGTATACAGGGTCGTCAAAAAAAAATCATAAACTTGCCACTAAAAAAAATGAAAAATCTCAAGTTTTTTAAATGGAAACCCCCATTTTTTATGACGGAATCATTTTGAGCATTAAAAATTACTATAAGTTTCAATTTACTTGCCTATACCTAAATCCAACCCATTTCGTTTTATTTGAGAATAAACATTTTTTTATTAGGCTGCATGCTCGGCTGCATGGTTGGAATTAGCTGGTACTCTAGTTGACAACTGCAAATATGCCGTCGCGGTTACGTTATTCAAACCAAGATTGCTTAAATCTGTTTATTATTTACGGAAAATGTGATAAAGTTGTGAGTAGAACATGTGAGGTATTTGCCGCTCGTTATCTAGAAAAACCAAATCCATCACCAAAAGCTGTCAAGCAAATAATTGAAAATTTTAAGAATACGGGATATGTGAAGATAAAAGCTATTAAAACAAAACCAATTCTTAATAATACAAATGTAGAAATATTATTATTTTTTTATTATTATTATTATTCGGCATATTTGCAGTTGTCAAAACACTCAAAACTAGTGTTATTAACATGCCCTGCAGGTCTCCAATATCACCGTGTGTCAAAAGCATGGCCAACTAGAGTACCAGCTAATTCCAACCATGCAGCCGAGCATGCAGCCTAATAAAAAAATGTTTATTCTCAAATAAAACGAAATGGGTTGGATTTAGGTATAGGCAAGTAAATTGAAACTTATAGTAATTTTTAATGCTCAAAATGATTCCGTCATAAAAAATGGGGGGTTTCCATTTAAAAAACTTGAGATTTTTCATTTTTTTTAGTGGCAAGTTTATGATTTTTTTTTGACGACCCTGTATACAAATGAGTCGTTACGCACCCTCAGTATAATAAAACAATCCTTCATTTACAATATCCCAAAGTTTCATTGCAAAATGAAATACGTGTTTTAACATAGTACAAAATATGTTGAGCGTTGCAACTGTCACTTTTTTGGAAAAACATAAAATATTTCGAAAACGGCTAGAGATAGACATAGGGCATTCTATACAAAAGTTGGTCAGAATATTGTGAGGAATCCAAATATGTAATAATATATAGGGTGTTCTATTTAAAATAAGAAAGTTGTGAGCGACTTCCGGTATAAGCGGAAGTGCAACCATCTTGAAAATATTTTAGTTGGATTGGGCATGCCCACATCAGTATCCTACCAAATTTTCAAAACTCTCCTATTTATACTTTTTCCAATATCAATCGAGGTCTTTCGTCGTGGGACACCCTGTATAATGCAAGTTCATTTTTCAAAAAAATTGAAAGAATATTAAGGGTCTTTTTTTTACTACTTTTTGAAATTCAATATCTCGGTAACGTGAAGAACTTGAGAGGTCAGTTTTGGCTCATTTTGTAGTATTTTTTGGGCGGNNGAACAATTNGTNTAANGATGGCAGNCAGTTACNANNNNTTGAAANGCCTGGGAATTCAAACGNCTTTGGCNNATNCTCNNTCCNAGCGGCNNAATNNTNAGGTGNGNTNGNNGNNGGCAGNGGGGNANTTGAGCGTNTTTNTNNTTNNAATCTNCATCCNNACGTGNCNTTGTTGATCANCNGAACGAATATANACATACCGTTCAGACATNNAGGAGNCGCNGGGGNGNAGCAGCNNCGTCNNNTGTGACCACACTNCTCCTAATGNNNACCANACAAATNACNCAAGATNTNCTCTCGNNTNTGNCAGNCCCNCNGGCCNCCNNCGTAATCACTNTNNCANGNGCANCTATCCTTGTGATCNAGATGCCGTNAAGTGTGGNANCNTTTANNNGGCAGGCGACNCTNANGNCGATNCTGCNNGGTNGCCCNCNGNCNNGCGATNCAGTACNNTGANCGCNNANCTCTTGTCTATGNGTTCGGNAAACNNTAAAAATGGCTTTTAGAAGGCTTCTTCATCTGGCACAAGTCTTGACAAGCTTAAGACAGTTTTAGATGCTTTTGGCCACTAAAAATGACTTATTGAAGCTTCTGGCAACTAAAAATGACTTGTAGAGGCTTCTGGCAAACAAAAAACGACGAAGTTGAAGACAATTTTAGAGGCTTCTGACAATACAAAATGGCTTTTAGAAGGCTTCTTCATCTGGCACAAGTCTTGACAAGCTTAAGACAGTTTTAGATGCTTTTGGCCACTAAAAATGACTTATTGAAGCTTCTGGCAACTAAAAATGACTTGTAGAGGTTCTGGCAAACAAAAAACGACGAAGTTGAAGACAATTTTAGAGGCTTCTGACAATACAAAATGGCTTTTAGAGGCTTCTTCATCTGGCACAAGTCTTGACAAGCTTAAGACAGTTTTAGATGCTTTTGGCCACTAAAAATGACTTATTGAAGCTTCTGGCAACTAAAAATGACTTGTAGAGGCTTCTGGCAACTAAAAATGACTTATAGAGGCTTCTGGCAAACTAAAAACGACGAAGCTGAAGAAAATTGAAAGGCTTCTGACAATACAAAATGACTTTTAGAGGCTTCTGGCCCTTTAGAAACACTCTTGACAAGCTTAAGAAAGATTTAGATGCTTTTGGCCACTAAAAATGACTTATTGAAGCTTCTGCCAACTAAAAATGACTTGTAGAGCCTTCTGGCAACTAAAAATGACTTGTAGAGGCTTCTGGCAAACAAAAAACGGCGAAGTTGAAGACAATTTTAGAGGCTTCTGGTCCTTTAGAAACAGTAGTCTTGACAAGCTTAAGAAGGATTTAGATGCTTTTGGCCACTAAAAATGACTTGTAGAAGCTTCTGGCAAACTAAAAACGACGAAGCTGAAGAAAATTGAAAGGCTTCTGACAATACAAAATGACTTTTAGAGGCTTCTGGCCATACAAAATGGCTAGAGGCACCTGGCACTTTAAAAACTGTATTGGCCAGCTTAAGAAAGATTTAGATGCTTTTGGCTACTAAAAATGACTTGTAGAGGCTTCTGGCAAACAAAAAACGACGAAGTTGAAGACCATTTTAGAGGCTTCTGACAATACAAAATGACTTTTAGAGGCTTCTGGCCCTTTAGAAACAGTCTTGACAAGCTTAAGGAAGTTTTAGTTGCTTTCGGCCACTAAAAATGACTTGTAAAGGCTTCTGGCAATCTACCGTGTCCGAGATATTGGACTTTTTTAACTTTGTTTTTTTCGAAATTTCATAAAAAATTTGAAAACTTTGAAAATGACTTTGTTTCGAGAATAGGGTTTTACAATTCAATTTGATCTTTCCTTGAAGCACTTTTTTGGAAACTTTGGATATAGGTAAGTTTGCTTAGATCGCCTTATTTTTGACCAAGAAATTTAATGTGATTAAGCGTTGTACAGTCATTTCAGGGACACCCTGTATAATTTTTCTGCCTTGATTTTTTCCGTAATTATTTCAATAAAATCATATAAATATAGTATGTGAACTTGCGGATGTACAAGTTTGCGGTTCACAGTATACCAACATTATCATTCATTAGGTAGTAAATAAATAATTCTTACTGTCATGGGGCACCGTAGCAGCCTGTTCTCTCTGCAGCACGTAAAGTAATCCAACGGGACCAATAACCTTATTGGGTACGGACAACAATTGCGCGGCTGTTTCTCGGTACACGGGATGATTCAAGTAGAGAGCCCTGCTATCTGGAGGACAATCTTCTTGCAACACGCCGTTTAAAACCAAGACCATCCTTTCGATCTGAAATGTGTATATTCATATTAGTCTTCATGCTTTACATGACTTAAATCTAATCTAAGGTGCACACATATTTTGTTCATACCGGGTGTGTCTAAAAAGTCTGGACACAACTGTCTCTCTAAAGTCATATACAGGGACAACACCCTGTGTATGACTGTTGTAAATTTGACAGTTTAATTTAATTAAAAAGTGAGATAGAAGTTAAAAATTAACATTTTTAACTTCTATCTCACTGTCTCATTTCAATTTTTGAAAATTGCATTTCAACTCTAAAACCATTCCAGTATGAAAATTGAAAATTTGACAGTTTAAAGGCAAATTTTTGGGTATTTGACACTAGAAAATTGTTTTTTCACTTTGAAAATTAGTTGTTAGTTTTTCACAAAAACATGTTAAACTTCTATTCTACTGTCTAGAGCTTGAAAATTGCATTTTTATCTTTAAAAACCATACTATCCAAATTTAGACAGACTGAAATTTGAAAATTTGACACTTGTCAGGCAACTTTTTGACTTCTAAAACAAAAAAAGCTTTTCTGGCTTTAAAAATTAACATTTTTAACTTCAATCTCAAGTTTTATTATTTGAAAATTGCATTTCAACTCTAAAACTACTGTTCTAATTTCTCTAAATTGAAAATTGAAAATTTGAGAGTTTTAAGGCAAATTTTTGTACTTTTGACTCTAGAAAACTGTTTTTTCACTTTGAAAATCAACATGTTAAACTTCTAGTCCACTGTCTAGAGCCTCAAACTATCAAAATTGCATTTTTAACTTTAAAAATCACACTATTCAAATTTAGACAGCCTGAAAATTTAAAATTTGGCATTTGTGAGACAGCTTTCTGACTTTTGACACAAAAAACCGCTTTTCTGGCCTCAAAAATTAACGTTCTTAACTTCTATCTCACTGTCTCAAGTTTGGATCCTTGAAAATTGCATTTCAACTCTAAAACCATTGTTCTAATTTAGAGAGTCTGAAAATTTGAGAGTTTTAAGGCAGATTTTTGGACTTTTGACACTAGAAAATTGTTTTCTCATTTTGAAAATTAACATGTTAAACTTCTATTCCACGGTCTACAGCTTCAAACTTTGAAAGTTGCATTTTAAACTTTAAAACCACACTATTCAAATTTAGACAATCTGAAAATTGAAAATTTGACATTTGTGAGACAACTTTTTGACTTCTGACACTAAAAAACGCATTTCTGGCTTTAAAAACATTTTAAACTTCTATTCCACTGTCTAGAGCTTCAAACTTTGAAAATTGCATTTTTAACTTTAAAACCACACTATTCAAATTTAGACAGTCTAAAAATTGGAAATTTGACATTTGTGAGACAGATTTTTGACTTCTGACACTAAAAAACGCTTTTCTGGCTTTAAAAATTAACTTTTTTAACTTCTATCTCACTGTCACAAGTTTCAATTTTTAAAAATTGCATTTTCAACTCTAAAACCTGTTCTGTTCTGAAAATTTTTGACAGTTTGAGACAGTTTTTTTACTTTTGACGCTAGAAAACTGTTTTTTCACTTTGAAAATCAACATGTTAAACTTCTATTCCACTGTTTTGAGTTTCAAACTTTGAAAATTGCATTTTTAACTTTAAAACCATACTATCCAAATTTAGACAGTCTGAAATTTGAAAATTTGACACTTGTGAGACAGCTTTTTGACTTCTGACACTAAAAAACGCTTTTCTGGCTTTAAAAATTAACATTTTAAACTTTTGTCCCACTGTCTCAAGTTTCAAACTTTGAAAATTGCATTTTGCAACTCTAAAACCACAGTTCTAATTTAGACAGTCTGAAAATTAAAAATTTGACAGTTTTAAGGTTGACAGATTTTTCGACTTTTGACACTAGAAAATTGTTTTCTCATTTTGAAAATTAACATGTTAAACTTCTATTCCACTGTCTAGATGCTTTAAACTTTGAAAATTGCATTTTTAACTCTAAAACTACACTATTCATAATTAGACAGTCAGAAAATTGAAAATTTGACAATTGTGAGGCAGACTTTTTGACTTCTGACACTAAAAAATTTTTCCGGCTTAAAAATTAACATGTTAAACTTCTATTCCACTGTCTAGCTGCTTTAAACTTTGAAAATTGCATTTTTAACTCTAAAACTACACTATTCATAATTAGACAGTCAGAAAATTGAAAATTTGACGATTTTAAGGTAGTTTTTTCGACTTTTGACACTAGAAAATTGTTTTCTCATTTTGAAAATTAACATGTTAAACTTCTATTCCACTGTCTAGCTGCTTTAAACTTTGAAAATTGCATTTTTAACTCTAAAACTACACTATTCATAATTAGACAGTCAGAAAATTGAAAATTTGACGATTTTAAGGTAGTTTTTTCGACTTTTGACACTAGAAAACTGTTTTCTGGCTTTAAAAATTAACATTTTTAACTTCTATTCCACTGTCTGAAATTTCAAACTTTGAAAATTGCATTTTTAACTCTAAAACTACACTATTCATAATTAGACAGTCAGAAAATTGAAAATTTGACGATTTTAAGGCAGTTTTTTCGACTTTTGACACTAGAAAATTGTTTTCTCATTTTGAAAATTAACATGTTAAACTTCTATTCCACTGTCTAGAGCTTCAAACTTTGAAAATTGCATTTTTAACTTTAAAACCACACTATTCAAATTTAGACAGTCTGAAAATTGAAAATTTGACATTTGTGAGACAGATTTTTGACTTCTGACACTAAAAAAATCATTTTCTGGCTTTAAAAATTAACATTTTTAACTTCTATCTTGCTGTCTCAAGTTTCAATCTTTGAAAATTGCATTTCAACTCTAAAACCACTGTTCTAATTTAGACAGTCTGAAAATTGAAAATTTGACAGTTTAAGGCAGTTTTTTGGACTTTTGACACTAGAAAATTGTTTTCTCATTTTGAAAATTAACATGTTAAACTTCTATTCCACTGTCTAGAGCTTTAAACTTTGAAAATTGCATTTTTAACTTTAAAACCACACTATTCAAATTTAGACAGTCTGAAAATTGAAAATTTGACATTTGTGAGACAGCTTTTTGACTTCTGACACTAAAAAACGCTTTTCTGGCTTTAAAAATTAACATTTTTAACTTCTATCTCACTGTCACAAGTTTCAATTTTTAAAAATTGCATTTTCAACTCTAAAACCACTGTTCCAATTTAGATAGTCTAAAAATTGAAAATTTGAAATTTTACAGATTTTAAGGCAGTTTTTAGATAGACTTTTGACGCTAGAAAACTGTTTTTTCACTTTGAAAATCAACATGTTAAACTTCTATTCCACTGTTTTGAGTTTCAAACTTTGAAAATTGCATTTTTAACTTTAAAACCATACTATCCAAATTTAGACAGACTGAAATTTGAAAATTTGACAGATTAAAGGCAGTTTTTTGACTTTTGACACTAGAAAACTGTTTTTTCACTTTGAAAATCAACATTGTTAAACTTCTATTCCACTGTCTAGAGTTTCAAACTTTGAAAATTGCATTTTTAACTTTAAAACCATACACTATTCAAATTTAGACAGTCTGAAAATTGAAAATTTGACACTTGTGAGGCAACTTTTTGACTTCTGACACTAAAAAAGCTTTTCTGGCTTAAAAATTAACATTTTTAACTTCTATCTCAAGTTTTTCAATCTTTGAAAATTGCATTTCAACTCTAAAACTACTGTTCTAATTTAGAGAGTCTGAAAATTGAAAATTTGACAGTTTTAAGGCAGTTTTTTGGACTTTTGACACTAGAAAATTGTTTTCTCACTTTGAAAATCAACATGTTAAACTTCTATTCCACTGTCTAGAGCTTTAAACTTTCAAAATTGCATTTTTAACTTTAAAACCACACTATTCAAATTTAGACAGTCTGAAAATTGAAAATTTGACATTGTGAGGCAGCTTTTTGACTTCTGACACTAAAAAACGCTTTTCTGGCTTTAAAAATTGACATTTTTAACTTCTATCTCACTGTCTGAAGTTTCAATTTTTGAAAATTGCATTTCAACTCTAAAACCATTGTTCTAATTTAGAGAGTCTGAAAATTTGAGAGTTTTAAGGCAAATTTTTGGACTTTTGACACTAGAATATTGTTTTTTTCACTTTGAAAATTAACATATTAAACTTCTATTCCACTGTCTAGAGCTTCAAACTTTGAAAATTGCATTTTTAACTTTAAAACCACACTATTCAAATTTAGACAATCTGAAAATTGAAAATTTGACATTTGTGAGACAGATTTTTGACTTCTGACCATAAAAAAATCATTTCTAACTGTAAAAATTAACATTTCAAACTTCTGACTTGCTGTCTCAAGTTTCAATCTTTGAAAATTGCATTTCAACTCTAAAACCATTGTTCTAATTTAGACAGTCTGAAAATTGTAAATTTGACAGTGTTAAGGTAGTTTTTTTACTTTTGACACCAGAAAACTGTTTTCTCATTTTGAAAATTAACATGTTAAACTTCTATTCCACGGTCTACAGCTTCAAACTTTGAACATTTCATTTTTAACTTTAAAACCACACTATTCAAATTTAGACAGTCTGAAAATTGAAATTTTGACATTTGTGTGGCAGCTTTTTGACTTCTGACACTAAAAAACGCTTTTCTGGCTTTAAAAATTAACTTTTTTTACTTCTATCTCACTGTCACAAGTTTCAATTTTTAAAAATTGCATTTTCAACTCTAAAACCACTGTTCCAATTTAGATAGTCTAAAAATTGAAAATTTGAGAGTTTTATGGCAGATTTTTGGACTTTTGAGGCTAGAAAACTGTTTTTTCACTTTGAAAATCAACATGTTAAACTTCTATTCCACTGTTTTGAGTTTCAAACTTTGAAAACTGCATTTTTAACTTTAAAACCATACTATCCAAATTTAGACAGACTGAAATTTGAAAATTTGACAGATTAAAGGCAAATTTTTGGACTTTTGACGCTAGAAAACTGTTTTTTCACTTTGAAAATCAACTTGTTAAACTTCTATTCCACTGTTTCGAGTTTCAAACTTTGAAAATTGCATTTTTAACTTTAAAACCATACTATCCAAATTTAGACAGACTGAAATTTGAAAATTTGACACTTGTGAGGCAACTTTTTGACTTCTGACACTAAAAAAGCTTTTCTGGCTTTAAAAATTAACATTTTTAACTTCTATCTCAAGTTTCAATATTTGAAAATTGCATTTCAACTCTAAAACTACTGTTCTAATTTAGATAGTCTGAAAATTGAAAATTTGACAGTTTAAGGGCAAATTTTTTTACTTTTGACACTAGAAAATTGTTTTCTCACTTTGAAAATCAACATGTTAAACTTCTATTCCACTGTCTTGAGCTTCAAACTTTGAAAATTGCATTTTTAACTTTAAAACCACACTATTCAAATTTAACAGTCTGAAAATTAAAATTTTGACATTTGTGAGGCAACTTTTTGACTTCTGACACTAAAAAACGCTTTTCTGGCTTTAAAAATTAACTTTTTTAACTTCTATGTCACTGTCTCAAGTTTCAATTTTTTGAAAATTTCATTTTCAACTCTAAAACTACTGTTCCAATTTAGATTGCAGATTTTTGGACTTTTGACACTAGAAAATTGTTTTTTTACTTTGAAAATTAACATTTTAAAATTTTTAACTCTATAATATTCAAAATGTATACAGGCTGTGAGAAAAATCAGTAGTTTGTCAGAGATATTTGCTATATCCTAGACTTTTTATACACCCTGTATTATCCGCTTTTCGCTTCTACTACAACTCATCTTTGCTCGTCAGTTCGTTAAAACTAATGAACTGATTTTCGCAGAAAAAAACGTTAAATTGTTGATAGTATAGTATTATTTCATGTTTTGCTGATATATCCCCAATCTTTACGTAAACGTTTTAAATGTTATAAACATTAGTATCTGTATTACCAATAATAATTATTATCCAGAGTATAAATAGACGTTTCAGTTAATTAATCGATCGATGCTTCGTTGTGTGATGATTTCTAAGTAATACCCGTTATCTGTTATACAGGGTGTTTTAGCAGAAAGTGTCGAAAAAATCCAAAAATTGACCACCCGGTATTTATTACAAAATTGACGTCCAATGAAGCCATCAACCAATCTACAGCTTGATAGGTTAATAAATAAATATTAATAATTATTTGTGTGTGTGTCTGACATTTTCTTTTATGATCACATGACCATCTATCAGAAGCTCAGATCTCTGATCTTGTGACCAACTGTAAAAATACGTCACACAGGCTTTGACAGACGAATAAATGTCATGATTGATTTTTTCTATGAATTTTGTATCCGTTCACAGGAAACAGTGCTCTGTAAACAATATGTTCTACGACGGGAACGTAATAGTATATTACGTAACTAGTGCTGTAAGAAGCACTTTACGCACGATCTCAGTTGAATTATATTGCTTTAGAAATAATATAGTTTCAGTAACATTACTTAATGTATTTGCTATTGTCCATGGTATTCTAGCCGAACTAGTATTCAGTGTTGCCAAGTCAAAATATTTAATTTTGACATTAGTGACATTTGCCACGTGGTTTTAAAAGAGAATTTAGCTAGACAGTCACGTGACCACTATTAAAATAACATAAATCTCAGAAACACGTCTCGTTTCGAAAACTGTATTAAACTGTAATTCTTGGAAATTTTAGACAAATTCTGACAGTTTCGACATTTATGATATACATCACGTGATTTTTACAGAAAATTTAACTATACAGTCACGTGACCACTGTCAAAATAACTGTCATAAATCTCAGAATTACGCTTTTATTTCGAATAGTGCAAGAAATCTTTTTTAAACCTTATTAAGATTTTTGCAACTTCCGAGCACATTATGACAGTTTTGATGCTAGTGACAGTGTTCACGTGGTTCTAGAACACTATTTAGCTAGACGGTCACGTGACCATTGTCAAAATAACTGTCAGAAATCTTAAAATCTAAATATCATAAATCTCAGAAACACGTCTCGTTTCGAAAACTGAGTTAAACTGTAATTCTTGAAACCTCTAGACAAATTTTGACAGTTTCGACATTAATGACAGATATCACGTGATTTTTAGAGAATAATTTAACTATACAGTCACGTGACCACTGTCAAAAATCTCAGAATTACGTTTTTATCTCGAATAGTGCAAGAAATCTTTTTTAAACCTTATTAAGATTTTTGCAACTTCCGAGCACATTATGACAGTTTTGATGCTAGTGACAGTGTTCACGTGGTTCTAGAACGCTATTTAGCTAGACGGTCACGTGACCATTGTCAAAATAACTGTCAGAAATCTTAAAATCTAAATATCATAAATCTCAGAAACACGTCTCGTTTCGAAAACTGAGTTAAACTGTAATTCTTGAAAATTCTAGACAAATTTTGACAGTTTCGACATTATTGACAGATATCACGTGATTTTTAGAGAATAATTTAACTATACAGTCACGTGACCACTGTCAAAATAACTGTCATAAATCTCAGAATTACGCTTTTATTTCGAATAGTGCAAGAAATCTTTTTTAAACCTTATTAAGATTCTTGCAACTTCTGAGCACAGTTTGACAGTTTTGATGCTAGTGACAGTTTTCACGTCGTTCTAGAACACTATTTAGCTAGACAATCACGTGACCATTGTCAAAATAACTGTCAGAAATCTAAAAATCTAAATATCATAAATCTCAGAAACACGTCTCGTTTCGAAAACTGAGTTAAACTGTAATTCTTGAAAATTCTAGACAAATTTTGACAGTTTCGACATTAATGACAGATATGACGTGATTTTTAGAGAATAATTTAACTATACAGTCACGTGACCACTGTCAAAATAAATGTCGGAATTACGTTTTTATCTCGAATACTGCAAGAAAACTTTTTTACCTTATTAAGATTTTTGCAACTTCCGAGCACATTATGACAGTTTTGATGCTAGTGACAGTGTTCATGTGGTTCTAGAACGCTATTTAGCTAGACGGTCACGTGATCATTGTCAAAATAACTGTCAGAAATCTTAAAATCTAAATATCATAAATCTCAGAAAGACGTCTCGCTTCGAAAACTGAGTTAAACTGTAATTCTTGAAACCTCTAGACAAATTTTGACAGTTTCGACATTAATGACAGATATCACGTGATTTTTGGAGAAGAATTTAACTATACAGTCACGTGACCACTGTCATAAATCTCAGAATTACGTTTTTATTTCGAATACTGCAAGAAAACTTTTTTAAACCTTATTAAGATTTTTGCAACTTCTGAGAACAGTTTGACAGTTTTGATGCTAGTGACAGTTTTCACGTGGTTCCAGAACTCTATTTAGCTAGGCGGTCACGTGACCATTGTCAAAATAACTGTCATAAATACTGCAAGAACATTCAAGACTTGTGAGAGTCCAAACTTGTACTAAATAGTCTAAAAACTCCAATCCATAGTCGAGTATCTGAAACTGAATTTCAAGAACTAAAAATAGTCCGGAAATCAAAACCTAGAATGTTGCGCATAAAATTCATTTTTTACTACTAAAAATAGTCTAAAAGTTTACTTTTAAGGCTAGAAATCACTTTACTGACTAAAGAAAGTCCAAATGTCTATTTTCATGACTTTAACTAGTGTACAACTCGATTTCTAGACTGAAATAAGTCTAGAATTCAATTAAACACTGGAAACAGTCCAAATTAAATTTTCGGACTAATTCATTTGTAAAAATTAGTTCTCAAGACTACAAGCATTAGTGGCAAAAGTTACTTTCATTACTGAAGAGTCTAAAACTGGACTTTTACTATTAGAAATAGTCTTAAACTCGATTTTCAGTCTTAAAGCACTGAAAACAGTCTGAATTTCTTAGAAATGCTACAATTTTTTGCACCTATGAGTGCAGAAGTCAATTTAATAGTGAAGAAGCTTAAAATGACATTTTTAAGACTATGGACAGTGTACAAGCTGGCTTTCAGGCCTGATAAGTCAAGAACTTTTTGAGGATAGTCTTGAAACTCGATTTTTCAGGCTGAAAACATTCTTAAAGCACTAAAAACTGTTTAGATTTTTAAGAAATGCTCGAATTTTTACACTGAAGTGTCTAAAAGTCAATTTAATAGTGACAAAGCTTGGAATGATATGATTTAAGTCTATGAAGAATGTAAAAATAGTTTTTTAAGTCTACTATATCAAAAACTTGGTGAAAATAGTCTTGAAACTTGATTTTCCACGCTGAAAGCAGTTTTAAAACACTTTAAGAAATTCACAAGTAAAAACACTTATTAGTTGTCAAATCAATTTTCATGAAGCTAATGTCAATATCCTGTATTTAAGACTATTTTAAAGACTAAAATATTGAAATTTGTCTCTAAGTTATGAAAACTTACTTAAAATGCAAATTTTAAGTTTCTGATGTTACTTTCCATTGCTCGACTGTCTGTATTGGAAAACTGGTTACAGACAAATCTTAAGCCTCTAAAGTAAATTTTTACCATTTCTAAGTCAATTTTCAAGACTACAGTCTTTCAATTTGCCTCGAAACCATAAAAACTGAATACAAAGAATACAAAGACATCTTTGAAGCTTCTTAAGTCAATTTTCCGTTTCCAAGACAATTTTTAAGTTGGGTTGGGTTGGTTTTGGGTGTTATAGATATAACATATAAATCAATTATCTCCATCAAATCAGAATTTCATAAGAAATACTTTCTTTTTCAACTTGAATAAGGAAATTAAAAGAAACCGTAATTTTTGAAAAGTATTCAGTGACGTTGAAAATAAGGCGAAACCATGAAAACCATCTGCCTGTAATTACCACTGGAGAATTTTGACAAACTTCATTAACATCATATAATGAGTATTAATGTCATAAGAGCTTGTTCTAAATTTGATCAAAATTGCTTCAACGGCCTGACAAAAACCGATTTTTCAAAAAAAAAATGACATAAATGCATGTCAACTTATTTTTTGATGGGATATCCAAGCAAACCACCCTGTATATGGCTGAAACTGCTAAATGTCACTTGTTGCCGGCAAACTCAGAAGAACGATACAAGTTGGTTTGTAACTGAGAACCATGTGAATAATGGATTTTATTCTGAATCTAACTTCAGCCTGTTATGAAATACATACTATTTTGCAAATATCTCAAAAAATAAAAATCGCAAACGTATATCGCTCCTTCATTATCCATTTTTGTGCTATAATTTTTCAACTTTTAGGTACTTCAGTGTCAATAAAATGACAATTCTAAATCAGTCTCTATTATTTCCTGGTCGTTTATAAAAGCATATATCTCACAGTTACCAGTCACCAGTTTGATTACCTGTAGCAACAATAACTAGATCGATCGGAAATCAAATCGATTTTCAGTACGACTGTCTGTATTGGAAAAAATTCGTGCCAGTCAATCAAAAAAAGTAAATTAGAAAAGTCGAGAAAGCTTACAATAGGGCTGAAAGCTCTCTATTGACTGTCTTATTTATACGTTCGTTACCTATAAACATTTCTATATAAAACGCGACGATAAGAATCGAAAGTCGATTTTATACGGTCGATTATCTGCCTTTAGATATCCCGGACACGACGTTGTATTTTAAATTATATCGGACGCAGTCAATGTTGTCAGGTCTACCGTTAAAACAGTATATCTACCGTTTTTCTAGTTTTTCCTCTCTGAAACTTTATATATACTTTTTCAGTTTATTGAATAGGACATTTCATAAGGATTCTAAAAATGCGCTTAAAACAGTCATTTTATTACTCCAAATTATTCTCTAAAACCACGTGATGTCTGTCACTATTGTCGGAATTGTCAAAATTTTACTAGAATTTGCAAGAATTACATTTTAACACAGTTTTCGAAACAAGACGATTTTCTGAGATTTAACAATTATTTTGACAATTGTCACTTCATAGTCTAGCTAAATAGTCTTCTGAAATCACGTGACAACTGTCACTAACGTCAAAACTGTCAAACCATGCTCTAAAGTTGCTAAAATCAGGATTTAGAAACGTTTTCTTGCAGTATTTGGTATAAAACGTGTTTCTGAGAATTATGACAGTTATTTTGACAATTATCACGTGACCGTCTAGCTGAATAGTGTTCTACAATCACATGACAACTGTCACTAACGTCAAAACTGTCAAACCATGCTCTAAAGTTGCAAAAATCAGGATTTAGAAACGTTTTCTTGCAGTATTTGATATAAAACGTGTTTCTGAGAATTATGACAGTTATTTTGACAATTATCACGTGACCGTCTAGCTGAATAGTGTTCTACAATCACGTGACAACTGTCACTAACGTCAAAACTGTCAAACCATGCTCTAAAGTTGCAAAAATCAGGATTTAGAAACGTTTTCTTGCAGTATTTGATATAAAACGTGTTTCTGAAATTTGTGACAGTTATTTTGACAATTGTCACTTCATAGTCTAGCTAAATAGTCTTCTGAAATCACGTGACAACTGTCACTAACGTCAAAACTGTCAAACCATGCTCTAAAGTTGAAAAATCAGGATTTAGAAACGTTTTCTTGCAGTATTTGATATAAAACGTGTTTCTGAGAATTATGACAGTTATTTTGACAATTGTCACTTTATAGTCTAGCTAAATAGTCTTCTGAAATCACGTGACAACTGTCACTAACGTCAAAACTGTCAAACCATGCTCTAAAGTTGCTAAAATCAGGATTTAGAAACGTTTTCTTGCAGTATTTGATATAAAACGTGTTTCTGAGAATTATGACAGTTATTTTGACAATTGTCACTTCATAGTCTAGCTAAATAGTGTTCTACAATCACGTGACAACTGTCACTAACGTCAAAACTGTCAAACCATGCTCTAAAGTTGCAAAAATCAGGATTTAGAAACGTTTTCTTGCAGTATTTGATATAAAACGTGTTTCTGAGAATTATGACAGTTATTTTGACAATTGTCACTTCATAGTCTAGCTAAATAGTCTTCTGAAATCACGTGACAACTGTCACTAACGTCAAAACTGTCAAACCATGCTCTAAAGTTGAAAAAATCAGGATTTAGAAACGTTTTCTTGCAGTATTTGATATAAAACGTGTTTCTGAGAATTATGACAGTTATTTTGACAATTGTCACTTCATAGTCTAGCTAAATAGTATTCTGAAATCACGTGACAACTGTCACTAACGTCAAAACTGTCAAACCATGCTCTAAAGTTGCAAAAATCAGGATTTAGAAACGTTTTCTTGCAGTATTTGATATAAAACGTGTTTCTGAGAATTATGACACTTATTTTGACAATTATCACGTGACCGTCTAGCTAAATAGTGTTCTACAATCACGTGACAACTGTCACTAACGTCAAAACTGTCAAACCATGCTCTAAAGTTGAAAAAATCAGGGTTTAGAAACGTTTTCTTGCAGTATTTGATATAAAACGTGTTTCTGAGAATTATGACAGTTATTTTGACAATTGTCACTTCATAGTCTAGCTAAATAGTCTTCTGAAATCACGTGACAACTGTCACTAACGTCAAAACTGTCAAACCATGCTCTAAAGTTGCTAAAATCAGGATTTAGAAACGTTTTCTTGCAGTATTTGATATAAAACGTGTTTCTGAGAATTATGACAGTTATTTTGACAATTGTCACGTGACCGTCTAGCTAAATAGTCTTCTAAAATCACGTGACAACTGTCACTAACGTCAAAACTGTCAAACCATGCTCTAAAGTTACAAAAATCAGGATTTAGAAACGTTTTCTTGCAGTATTCGATATAAAGATTGTTTTTGAGATTTATGATCTTTGACAATGGTCACGTGACTGTCTAGCTAAATTATCCTTTAAAACCACGTGATATCTGTCACTGTCAAAAAATCAATCTAAAATTTTTGACATCTATTAAAAGACACCTCGTATAATAATGTCAAATGAATGAATTTGTTTTGATCTACCGTTATCTATCGTTTTTTGACTGATTATTCTACCGCCATTAAATATTTTGACTTGGCAACACTGGACGCAGTACTACCGAGACTATGCATAATGGTACCTACTGGGTTCCACAACCAGGTTTAATGGAATTGGAAATATGCAAATAAATGGAAATTTAAAAAACTGTTAATTTGCTGGTAGATTAAAATCTTCGTCCCCGGAATTGGTAAACAGAATAATTTTTTAAAAAATACGCCTTATCAGTATACTCGTATTATTATGATAATCCGGTCAGACTTGCCAACAATACACTAATCACCATTCGTATATGAATATTTAAATGCAGTGTGCGTATTAAGTAGAAAAGCGCGATTTATGGACTATTATCGACTCTTAAACGATTCAGTTATCACGGTCTGAATCAAAAACTGTTTTGAGTTTGTACATGACAAAAGGTTTATGGAAATTGCTGGCTGATCATTAACATAGATCATGCTTAAGATTCTAAAGAACTTAGAACATCAATGGATCACTATTATTTATAATTTATACAGGGTGATTCCAGAAAAACGCCCTAATAAAAATGAGAAGTTAATAAAAATAGTATTACTTAATAAAGAGGACTTTTTTTAGAATTTTTCAGGAAATTTTGTGGTAATTTCTTTTAACATTCTATACTTGCTTCAATTGGCAAATTTTACATTTAAAGTGAATTAATCATACTTGGCACAATCCAGAATTTCAAGATAAATCAATTTGTAAAGCAACCTATGAAATGCAAATTTGACCAAAAAAAGTGAAATTAGGTTAGGTCGATTTTGTAAACGACGTTTAACGCTTTAAGTACTTTAAGCTGAGTTTAAGTAAAGTGTGGCTCAGACTCCGATTTTGTCACAGTCTGACCCACCATTAACTTAAACTTGGTTTAAAGTATGAGTGAACAGTAGATACTCCCTTAAATAGTCAAAATTGCACTGACATAACTCCGAAATCCGTTTTACACTTTAATTGAGTTTAGGTTAGTTTAAAAGCAGTTGAAAAATGTTTGTATGTATATTATGTACAATAGTTTCCATATTTAATGTTGTATACCTAACATCAACACCTTTTAGGCCCAGTTGTACACCAGTGGTTCAACTTTTAAACCTGGTTCAAGTCAAAAACGTCATTGTACAACCGGGCCTCAACGTTCCTGAGATATTGAGCAAAACTTTGACGCCCTCTAGCGGCTAAACGGGGAAACTTATCAGTACCCACTCAAATTCACGTGATAGCCCCATTCATTAGCTTCCTTTTGTTATACGAGTGGTTTTATACATGGTGTTTCAAATAAGCGAGTTATGGACGATTTTCTGAAAAAGTGCACGGAAATTTAGTCTAAGTTAGGGATTTTTCGGGCCTACTATACTAACGGCGAGCGTTTTGGATTTTGCTCAATCAAGGTGACTTTTTTAACTAATTTCAACCTGGGGAACCCAAATCTGACGTCCATTTTGCTCTAACTGGCACAGTTTCGGAGATGACCTTGAAATTATGTCAATTTTGACACTTTTTAGGGCGTGGCACCCTTGCAAAATGACATTTTGACAAATGAGACTTTACGTCATTTTTGTACTATTAAACTGAAAGTATTTAGGCAGTTGAGGTTAATTTTGAAAATAAAAAAATTTCTGAAAAAAATCAGAAGGTATCGACTCTTGAAATTTCTTGACAATTCTAGTTTTTAATTTTTTAGGGTCAAATGGTGCATGGTACCAAAAAAGTGTATAGAAGGTAAAAGTTGCATTCCAACGAAGTGCATTTGTTATTCAAAATTTCAGACCTCTAACCTGAAACGTTCCTGAGATATTGAGCAAAAACTGCAAAAAACGAGAGTCAAATTTGCCGCCGTCTAGCGGCTAAACGGCGAAATTTAGCCCTTCCCACTCAACGTCACGTGATAGCCCCATTCATTAGCTTTCTTTTGTTATACAGTGGTTTTATACAGAGTGTTTCAAATAAACGAGTTATGGACGATTTCCTGGAAAAGTGCACCAAAACTTTGCTCAAATTGGGAATTTCTGCTTTTGGTCAAAGTAAGGCTGCTAGAGCAAAAACAATTAAATATCTATACTAACATTTTACATCAAGTAGGCCTAGAATTTGACGTAGATTTCAAAAATCGAATAAAAAATTTCGTCATCCCATTTGAAAAATTATAAGTTTGGTTTGTTGCTCAAATTTGGGACACCCTGTATACTGATGGATTATCTAGGAATAAAGTAGACGCAAATATCTACAAGATTCATATTTGGTAATTTTTTGATAAAATGAAAATTAAACAAGTTACGAGGATGTTAAAAATTTAATGAATCACCCTGTAAACTACTCCATTGTATTGTCAATAACTCGGTAATTTTGACAATTACAGGGTGATTCAATATACCAATTTGTAGCCCTTGAAATTCTCCTTTGACCACTCTGTATAGTGTTTTTTCCTAAAATGTCGAATAACTGAGTTATTTACTGTTAAGAGTGGTTTGCTGTAAAGTTTGAATTTGACAGTTTTCACTTTGCAGCCCTTAACCATGTTATTTTGACAGTTACAGGGTGGCTCAATATACCAATTTGTAGTCCTTTAAATTCTCTTTTTACCGCTCTGTATAGTGTTATTTCCTAAAATGTCGAACAACTGAGTTATTTACTGTTAAAACTGAGTTGTTTTCTGTAAAGTTTGAATTTGACAGTTTTCACTTTGACAGCCCATAACTTTACAGCAAACAAAAGTTTGAATTTGACAGTTTTCACTTTGCAGCCCTTAACCATGTTATTTTGACAGTTACAGGGTGGCTCAATATACCAATTTGTAGCCCTTGATATTCTGTAAAGTTTGAAATTTTCACTTTGACCCCATAACTTTACAGCAAACAAAAGTTTAGTGTTTTTTTGCCTAAAATTTTGACAGTTACAGGGTGGCTCAATATACTGAGCCCTTGATTTACTGTTAAAAATGTGAGTTGTTTGGTTTGCTGTAAAGTTTGAATTTGACAGTTTTCACTTTGACAGCCCATAACTCTGTTATTTTGACAGTTACAGGGTGGTTTATTATACCAATTTGTAGCCCTTGAAATTCTCTTTTGACCACCCTGTATAGCGTTTTTACCTAAAATGTCGCATAACTGAGTTATTTACTGTTAAAACTGAGTTGTTTTCTGTAAAGTTTGAATTTGACAGTTTTCACTTTGACAGCCCATAACTCTGTTATTTTGACAGTTACAGGGTGGTTCAATATACCAATTTGTAGCCCTTGAAATTTTCTTTTGACCACCTTGTATGGTGTATAGTGTTTTTTCCTAAAATGTCGCATAACTGAGTTATTTACTGTTAAAACTGAGTTGTTTGCTGTAAAGTTTGAATTTGACAGTTTTCACTTTGACAGCCCATAACTCTGTTATTTTGACAGTTACAGGATGGTTTATTATACCAATTTGTAGCCCTTGAAATTCTTTATTGACCACCCTGTATAGCGTTTTTACCTAAAATGTCGCATAACTGAGTTATTTACTGTTAAAACTGAGTTGTTTGCTGTAAAGCTTAAATTTAACAGTTTTCATTTTGACAGCCCATAACTCTGTTATTTTGACAGTTACAGGGTGGTTTATTATACCAATTTGTAGCCCTTGAAATTCTCTTTTCACCACCCTGTATAGAGTTTTTACCTAAAATGTCGCATAACTGAGTTATTACTGTTAAAACTGAGTTGTTTGCTGTAACGCTTAAATTTAACAGTTTTCACTTTGACAGCCCATAACTCTGTTATTTTGACAGGTACAGGGTGGTTCAATATACCAATTTGTAGCCCTTGAAATTCTCTTTTGACCACCTTTTGTATAGCATATCTAGTAGAAATGTCACGCTACCAAAATTTAAAAAAAAACACAACCTTGTCAATGTAGCTTGCAAAAAGTGCAAAAACCTTCTAGGTCATGGACTAAAACTTTCGTATTTGAAATTTTTCGAAAAAGTCAATAGTTCAAGAGATAAGGATAAGAGCAAATGTAACCAATCACCCTGTACAAAAAAACAAAACACTACTTAATTTTTAACTAAAATCACTTACCTTACAATGAAAACGAATAAATAGTAAGAAAAAGCAAAACTTTTCCCCGGAAAAATGAAAACTAATAATTTCAAAGTCGTCGCGACCGAATCACGTTGTGGTTGCGCTCCTTCTGGACGTAAAGTCAGACAAAAACTAAACGCAACCGCTAACCAGTAACCATCGGTCGGTTTAAACTAGCCGGAGGGATAACTTGTAGGAGTAATGATACCGGAATCAAAATAACCGGTGGTAAATTACGGGAATAGTGATTACGGGCCACTGGGTTGGTTGGAATCTCTCTCTGACAGTTTTTGTTATTTTGTTCTTGGATTTTGTGACGCTCTACAGGGTAGCAAACAGTGGATGATAGCTTTTAGACCCAGAGATGTAAAAGCGGTAATTTTCGAGACGATTATTTCCTTCCTATCAATTTTGACCAATCGCTATCAAGAATTAGTATAACAAATGTAAATTTTAAGTGGAAAGATCACTTAACAACTGTCAACTTAGCTGTCAGCAGTTTTTCCGGAAAAAAATTCGAAAAAATTGCACACTCCTCACAGCAACATAAAGAATAGTGTTACCCTTTCTAGCTTGAAAGTTATTGTTCTTATTAATTATTGTTCTTATTGTTTTAATTAAAATAAAATGTTTATTTAACTCAGGAAATAATCTTACCAAATATCCCTCGTGCATCTAATTTTTCCTGTGGAAAAATTGGAATACTCGTTTCTAAGTAATTGTTTTAACAAATTACTTAGAAACTCGTTTTTCCGGAAAAATTAAATGCACTAGGGATATTACCCCCGAAAAATTTCGATTTTTGGAAATTTACCGAAAAATTACTTCATGCTTAAATAAACATTTTTCTTTCTTTTTTTCAATTTTCAGATTTTCCATTTTTTTTCCGGAAAATTACCGAAAACTTTCTGAAAAATGTTGAGTATATTTAACAACAACACTTTCCAAAATAATATAAATTTTTAAAATTATAGTAATCTGATTTAATTGAACAGATGTTCTATATGTTCTCCCTTCTGGACAACACATTTCCGGTATAAAAGCTTCGATCTTTAGGTAGCCTGACATTTCTATTTTATATGGTATACAGGGTGGTCAAAAGACAATTTCAAGGGCTACAAATTGGTATATTGAACCACCCTGTAACTTTAAAAATAACAGAGTTATGGGCTGTCACAGTAAAAACTGTCAAAATCAAACTTTACAACAAACAACTCAGTTTTAACAATAAATAACTCAGTTATTCGACGTTTTAGGAAAAAACACTATACGGGGTGGTCAAAAGACAATTTCATGGGCTACAAATTGGTATATTGAACCACCCTGTAACCGTCAAAATAACGGAGTTATGGGCTGTCACAGTAAAAACTGTTAAAATCAAACTTATCAGTATACAAGGTGTCCCAAATTTGAGCAACAAACCAAACTTATAATTTTTTATTCGATTTTTGGAATTTACGTCAAATTCTAGGCCTACTTGATGTATAATGTTTGTATCGATATATTCAATTGTTTTTGCTCTAGCAGCCTTACTTTGACCACCCTCCTCGAAAGCAGAAATTCCCAATTTGAGCGAAATTCTGGTGCACTTTTCCAGAAAATCGTTCCTAACTCGCTTATTTGAAACACCCTGTATAAATACACTGTATAACAAAAGAAAGCTAATGAATGGAGCTATCACGTGTCGTTAAGTAGGCACGGCTAACTTGTCGCGTTTAGCCGCTAGAGGGCGTCAAAGTTGACTCTCGTTTTTTACTCAATATCTCAGGAACGTTAAAGGTTAGAGTTACAGGTAGAGAAGTATTTACCACAAATGCACCTCGATGGGATGCAACTTTTACCTTCTATACACTTTTGTGGTACCATGCACCATTTTACCTTGAAAAATTAAAAACTAGAATTGTCAAGAATTTTCAAGGGTAATACGTTCTGATTTTTTTCAGAAAATTTTTTATTTTCAAAATTAACCTCAACTGCTTAAATACTTTCAGGTTAATAGTACAAAAATGACGTAAAGTGTCATTTGTCAAAATGTCATTTTGCAAGGGTGCCACGCCCTACAGTGTCAAAATTGACATCATTTCAAGGTCATCTCCGAAACGGTGCCAGTTAGAGCAAAATGGACGTCAGATTTGAGTTCCTCAGGTTGAAATTAGTTTAAAAAATCACTTTGATTGAAGAAAATCCAAAATTGTCGCCGTTAGTATAGTAGGCCCAAAAAATCCCTAATTTAGATTAAAGTTCCGTGCACTTTTCCAGAAAACCGTCCATAACTCGCTTATTTGAAACACCCTGTATAAAACCACTGTATAACAAAAGAAAGCTAATGAACGGGGCTATCACGTGACGTTGAGCGGGCACGGCTAAGTTGCCCCGTTTAGACGCTAGAGGGCGTCAAAATTTACTCTTGTTCTTTGCAGTTTTTGTTCAATATCTCAGGAACGTTTCAGGTTAGAGGTCTGAAATTATTACGACAAATGCACCTCGATGAGATGCAACTTTTACCTTCTATACACTTTTGTGGCACCATGCACCATTTTACCTTGAAAAATTAAAAACTAGAATTGTCAAGAATTTTCAAGGGTGAACGTTCTGATTTTTTTCAGAAAATTTTTTATTTTCAAAATTAACCTCAACTGCTTAAATACTTTCAGATTAATATTACAAAAATGACGTAAAGTGTCATTTGTCAAAATGTCATTTTGCAAGGGTGCCACGCCCTAAAGTGTCAAAATTGACATCATTTCAAGGTCATCTCCGAAACGGTGCCAGTTAGAGCAAAATGGACGTCAGATTTGTGTTCCTCAGGTTGAAATTAGTTAAAAAAATCACTTTGATTGAAGAAAATCCAAAATGGTCGCCGTTAGTATAGTAGGCCCAAAAATCCCTAATTTAGATTAAAGTTCCGTGCACTTTTCCAGAAAATTGTCCATAACTCGCTTATTTGAAACACCTTGTATAAAACCACTGTATAACAAAAGAAAGCTAATGAACGGGGCTATCACGTGACGTTGAGCGGGCACGGCTAAGTTGCCCCGTTTAGACGCTAGAGGGCGTCAAAATTTACTCTTGTTCTTTGCAGTTTTTGTTCAATATCTCAGGAACGTTTCAGGTTAGAGGTCTGAAATTATTACGACAAATGCACCTCGCTGGGATGCAACTTTTACCTTCTATACACTTTTTTGGTACCATGCACCATTTTACCTTGAAAAATTAAAAACTAGAATTGTCAAGAATTTTCAATTCTGATTTTTTCAGAAAATTTTTTATTTTCAAAATTAACCCTAACTGCTTAAATACCTTCAGGTTAATAGTACAAAAATGACGTAAAGTGTTATTTGTAAAAATATAATTTTTTAAGAGTGCCATGCTCTGAAAACCGTCAAAATTTACATAATTTCCAGGTCATCCCCAAAACCGTGACAGTTGCGGCAAAATGGATGTCAGGGTGATACAAGCTGTCTCAGATTAGCGGCTGAGCAGAGGATGTCCCAAAAAAGTGAAAAACAATTTTTAGTTTCCGGAAAATATCTGAAAAACTGTGTAAAAAGCAAAAATTGTCAAAAAGCTTGACTTTGACGCCCTCTAGCGATTAAACTATTACACCAATGACCTTTTTTGAAGATACCGTTGAAAAGCCTTTGGTCTGGACTATATTATACCTGCAGTGACCTTTTGTCGTAACTGTTCAAATAAATGAATTATTTTAGGTTAAAGCAAAAGTGTTTAAATCACTTTAAAGGTTTGTGAAGCTTAACTTTGATGCCCTCTAGCGGCCAAACTGTGCAACCAATCAACTTAAATGAGCATATTTTTGAAAAGCTTACGACCTATCTTTTCACTTAAATCACTATTGATCGTCAACTGTCAAATGAGTTATCGAAAATTTTTGGAAAAAGTGCACGAAAATGTCGCTAACAAAAGAAAAAATAATTTCTATTTTTTTTTTATTTTATTTAATTTAATTTTTTAATTACTCTTTTTTATTATTATTGATGACTATTTTCAATAAAACATGTTATAATTTTCAACCGTCATTTTTCATGTCAACTCGAATGTCATATCTCAATTTTGGCCAACAAATACACGTGTCCGAGCATTTTTCTCAAAAATAATTCTCTATAACTTTTGGACACACTGTATACTTGTGAAAAGGTAATTTTTAGCTTATTCCAAATATGCAAAAATATATAGGGTGGCCCAATTCTATGGAAGCCCATTTGTAGCTTTTCTGCGTCGGAGGTCTCAAATTGTCATATTTTCCAAATTTGGATGCTGTTCGCGAAAACCGCATTGCTAGTTTTGGAGATACCCCGTAAAAGCACCATCAAATTTGAGACACCCTGTACATGTTGATGTCACAACGAATAGTACTATAAACCGCAATATATCTACAAGAAAACTGTTATCTTTGGCAGGTGTAAAAGCCCTCTGAATACTCAATCGCTCTTGCAAACATCGAAATCCCTCGAGACAGCAATCGGACGTTTTGAAATATAGACATTCTGAATGGGCACTCATTATTTTCGGACAATTTAGACTAGGGCCTAAATGGTCCTTATTTTAGGTAATAAATCGAAATGGGGGATTGAAATTTTTTACATTTGATCTTCTCATAACAGTCAGAACTATACTTGATTCATCAGTAGATCAACAATAATATTAGTAAAGCATGTATTTTCCTTTAAAACAAATTATTATTATATGAACAGAGGAAGCTAATAAATAATACAATTATTATTGTGAAAAAAGATTTTAAATCCAATCTGACTAAATTGTGCTCTACTATTCAAAATAGATAAATCTTCAATTCTAGGTTGATAGACGTTATTTACCCATAAAGACCCTCTAGAAAATGATCCGGGATTAGAGTGATAAACGGCCAGCTGGTTGACCAAGAAAATTAATATTCCTAGCTTTGCCAGAGGAGTCTTATAATGACCGACCTGATTGATGCAAGGAAACATATCGGGAATAAGACTGGAGATTAGGGCGATTTTCATGGTAATCTTGACACCAGACGCAATCGGTTCAGATTCTAATCTTTGAATCGGACAATCACTTTAAAAGATTAGTGCCTTTATTACACAGAAAATGGGTTACAGAGTAAAACCGTTTAAATATAGCGAATTTTAATTTTACTATAATTTATCGAAATAAGCCCGTCAAGTTTTGTTTGACTTTAGTCTTGAAAATTGACTTGAGAATTTGTCAGAAATGACGCCAAAAAGATTGAAGTCAGAAGCGGTCTAAGACTAATTCAAGACACTAAAAAGGCTTCAAACGTCAATTTTGACAATTTTAACACCGAAAAACAATGATTGACTGTATTTGACACTTTTCGGACATTTTCAGTCCTTATGACATTAATTCTGACAATTTTTAGACGAAAACAATCTCTGTGACGTCATTTGACTACTTTAAGACCCCAGAAATGCCTAAAAAGTCAATTTTGACAACTCAAACACAGAAAAACAGATATTGACTGTATTTGACACTTTTCGGACAATTTTCAGTCCTCATGACGTCATTTCTGACAAATTCTTGATGAAAACAGTCTCTGTGGCGTCGTTTGACTACTTAAAGACAGCAGAAATGCCTAAAAAGTCAATTTTGACAACCCTAAAACAGAAAAACTGTGATTGACTGTATTTGACGATTTTCGGACATTTTTCAGTCTTTATGACGTCAATTCTGACAATTTTAAGATGAAAACAGTCTTTGTGACGTCGTTTGACTACTTTAAGACACCAGAAATGCCTAAAAAGTAAATTTTGACAACTCTAACACAGAAAAACATTTTTTACTGTATTTGACACTTTTCGGACATTTTCAGTCCTTATGACATTAATTCTGACAATTTTTAGACGAAAACAATCTCTGTGACGTCATTTGACTACTTTAAGACCCAGAAATGCCTAAAAAGTCAATTTTGACAAAAACACAGAAAAACAGATATTGACTGTATTTGACACTTTTCGGACAATTTTCAGTCCTCATGACGTCATTTCTGACAAATTCTTGATGAAAACAGTCTCTGTGGCGTCGTTTGACTACTTAAAGACAGCAGAAATGCCTAAAAAGTCAATTTTGACAACCCTAAAACAGAAAAACTGTGATTGACTGTATTTGACGATTTTCGGACATTTTTCAGTCTTTATGACGTCAATTCTGACAATTTCAAGATGAAAACAGTCTCTGTGACGTCGTTTGACTACTTTAAGACACCAGAAATGCCTAAAAAGTCAATTTTGACAACTCTAACACAGAAAAACATTTTTTACTGTATTTGACACTTTTCGGACATTTTCAGTCCTTATGACATTAAGTCTGACAATTTTTAGACGAAAACAGTCTCTGTGACGTCATTTGACTACTTTAAGACCCCAGAAATGCCTAAAAAGTCAATTTTGACAACTCAAACACAGAAAAACAGTTATTGACTGTATTTGACCCTTTTCGGACAATTTTCAGTCCTCATGACGTCATTTCTGACAAATTCTTGATGAAAACAGTCTCTGTGACGTCGTTTGACTACTTAAAGACAGCAGAAATGCCTAAAAAGTCAATTTTGACAACCCTAAAACAGAAAAACATTTTTTACTGTATTTGACACTTTTCGGACATTTTCAGTCCTTATGACATTAAGTCTGACAATTTTTAGACGAAAACAGTTTCTGTGACGTCATTTGACTACTTTAAGACCCCAGAAATGCCTAAAAAGTCAATTTTGACAACTCAAACACAGAAAAACAGTTATTGACTGTATTTGACCCTTTTCGGACAATTTTCAGTCCTCATGACGTCATTTCTGACAAATTCTTGATGAAAACAGTCTCTGTGGCGTCGTTTGACTACTTAAAGACAGCAGGAATGCCTAAAAAGTCAATTTTAACAACCCTAAAACAGCAAAACTGTGATTGACTGTATTTGACGATTTTCGGACATTTTTCAGTCTTTATGACGTCAATTCTGACAACTTTAAGATGAAAACAGTCTTTGTGACGTCGTTTGACTACTTTAAGACACCAGAAATGCCTAAAAAGTAAATTTTGACAACTCTAACACAGAAAAACATTTTTTACTGTATTTGACACTTTTCGGACATTTTCAGTCCTTATGACATTAAGTCTGACAATTTTTAGACGAAAACAGTCTCTGTGACGTCATTTGACTACTTTAAGATCCCAGAAATGCCTAAAAAGTCAATTTTGACAACTCAAACACAGAAAAACAGTTATTGACTGTATTTGACCCTTTTCGGACAATTTTCAGTCCTCATGACGTCATTTCTGACAAATTCTTGATGAAAACAGTCTCTGTGGCGTCGTTTGACTACTTAAAGACAGCAGAAATGCCTAAAAAGTCAATTTTGACAACCCTAAAACAGAAAAACTGTGATTGACTGTATTTGACGATTTTCGGACATTTTTCAGTCTTTATGACGTCAATTCTGACAATTTTAAGATGAAAACAGTCTTTGTGACGTCGTTTGACTACTTTAAGACACCAGAAATGCCTAAAAAGTAAATTTTGACAACTCTAACACAGAAAAACATTTTTTACTGTATTTGACACTTTTCGGACATTTTCAGTCTTTATGACATTAAGTCTGACAATTTTTAGACGAAAACAGTCTCTGTGACGTCATTTGACTACTTTAAGACCCCAGAAATGCCTAAAAAGTCAATTTTGACAACTCAGTGTTAAAAATTTGACCATTTTCTTAAAAATCTAGACTTTTTTAGTACTTTAAAGCTGATTTAAGCCTGAAAAATAGAGTTTTAAGGCTCTTCTCGATCTTCACAAGGTTTTGACTTATCAGCCTAACGCCCTTGGTACATAAATAGTTATATTGTTCCTGTGTATTCTTGATTTTGTTTTCTCTCTCTTTAGTCGTTAGCTTCATGTTTGTGATCCTATGTTTGTCCCATGTTGTGTTTTTAGCAGTTTTTCTCTCTATCTGACGTGCTTCTAATGCTGTCCTGGAAATACTTTCCTGTAAACTGCTTCATCTGGTCCAGCCATCGTTTTGGACAACGTTCTCTTGGGTCGTGTCCCCTCTACTTTCCCTTGGATCATAAGTTTTTCGAGATTGTCATCTTTCCTCCTGCTGATATGTCCAAAATACTTGAGTTTTAGTTGACAATCTGCCTTGGATGTTAACTTCTTGGATACGTTGGTTCTACAGGGAATCCTCAGTAGACTTCTCCAGACCCACATCTCAAACGCATCCAACTTGGCTATGTCTGTGGCTTTTAAGGTCCAGGATTCTGCTGCATATAGCGCAATTGGAATAACGATGGTGTTCACTACTCTGCATTTTGTTGTGGTTGTTATATGCCAATCTTTCCAAATTCTGTTGAGTTTGGTCATAACCGTTTTGGCAATAGCTATCCTTCTTCTGATTTCTTGACTTGATCCGCCATTTCTGCTGATGTGGGCAACTTGATAGGATATTTCCTCCATGCTGTGCGTGCGATCTATTAACTTAAGTTTCGTTTTTTTACGGTTCAGTTGTAGACCAAACTCCTCTCTACTCGCTCAACAAGATTCGACATTTCCTGCTCATCTTTGGCGATAAATGTGGTGTCATCAGCGTAGCGGAGATTTTCCATCCTTCTGCCACCTATGACAACTCCTCCTTCTCAGCTGTCCAAGGCTTTCCTGATGATATATTCTCCATATACGTTAAACAATAAGGTTGATAGCACACAACCCTGCCGTATACATAGGTTCAGTGGTTCTTCCATCCACCTTCTGAGTCCCCATCTGCCACAAGACATCCCAAAGTCGCCTCCAGTTGACACAATCAAAAGCCTTGCGGTGATCCAGAGGAAATATAAGTATGCAGTTTTGCCATATTCTCTTGTTTTTTCAATTATTTGCCGCACGTTTATAATCTGGTCTCTCATACTCCTTCCCCTCACAAAACCGGATTGTTCTTGTGGTATTTGCCATTCTAAAAAGTTTCTAAGTCTTTGCAACAGGATCCTGAGAATGACTTGGATGAGAAATCAATGCTATAGTTCTATACTATAGCATTGATAGTATAGAACTATAGCATTGATTTCTCATCCAATTTTCCATTACTACTGTTCCATTCTCGTCCTCTATCTATCTATTCTTAGGGAACTTTTCTATGTATGAACTTATCTCTTCTTGTCAGTTGTATTTCTCTGTTTAATTCTTTACACTCAGTTCTCTCAATATTTATACCTGTTTTTCTAAGGTTCTTTCTTGTTTGTCTAGGTTCTAGGATCGCTTCTAATTCTTGCTCTTCGAAATTGGTTTACTCATTGGTAGGTGTCCATGGTTATGTTTTGTCCTATTCTGTCCCTACCTGCTCTCCGTCTGACATGCATATATTTGGTCTTGTTCTCGTTGATCGGGAGGCCCACCTTCTCTATGTTCAGGAACATTCCTTTCGTTTTAATCGTACTGCTTCCTAGATGTCGTCGGAAAATGCCAAGACCGATCCTGGGCCCTTATTTGTGAATACTTCCAAACCAATATTCGTTTTTTGATAGTCATGCACTATGTTAAAGAGCAATGGTTTCAGTGTTGTTCTTTTCTATCCTTACTTTGGCTTTAGAGTTTTTTTGGTACTTTTTATGATCTTTTCCGGTACCCCTATGCCCTCCATTTACTTTCCCTGGTGGTGCTATCATATGCCTGGCGGAAATCTACAAAGAGATTGTGGACCTCTCTGTTAAACTCCCAGTTTTTCTCTAAGAGCTGTTTTATAGTCAATATTTGATCTCTTGGATCTGAACCCGCATTGGTAGTCTCCTAAGTTATCTTCTGCGTATGGGGATATTCGTTCACTGAATACATTTGATAGCACCTTGCATATTTAACAGTGTTATTCTTCTATAGTTTTTACATGCCAGTCTCTATTCCACTAGTTTGGAAGGGTTTTTCAAACTATGGGAATACAGTCAACCATAATAGAAGAAATCGAACGCAGGCAGTTAATATGGTATGGGCATGTTGATCGAATGACCGAAGGAATACTTCCCAACTGAGAGAAGAAAGAGAGGAAGGCCAAAATGATCTTGGATTCAAAAAGCAATATCTGAACTTGCATCCAGAAGAGTGGAACGACAGAAGAGGCTGGAAGATGGAAACCGGAAACCGGATATACATATTTTAGTAGCTCTAGTATTGCAGTAAATAGATGGTCTCCTCCATATTTTATGCATTCTCGATCATCTGCCTTACTGTGTAGATGTTCTGTCGTTCTATAATGGCTTCGGAACTCAGCTTGTTTCTTTGTTTGGTAAGCTGTGATTTTTCTGGTGAATAATTTATATATCTCTGATAGTAAGCTCTTGTAGTTCAGAACAACTACAGCATTCTCCCAATTTTTGGGTAAATGTTCTTCTGTTAGGCACTCAATGAATAGTTTCTACTAGTTCCTGTTTCATCTTTCCGTAAGGATTTCAGGCAGAATGTTGTCTTCTCCTGCCGCTTTCATATTCTAGGATAGCCCTTTCTCCAGTTCTTGCATTTCTTCCGAGTTGACATTTACTATTCGAATTTTGTCGTCTCTATAGTCATTGTGCTTATTATTTTGGATTTGTACAGATCTCTATAGAAAGATTCTACAACTTTTGATATCTGTTGTCTGTCCTCTACTATGTTATTGTTTTCTTACGTGTGTTCTAATAGAAATTGCACTTGTTTCGTTTGATCTTTTAGTATATCCTGTTTCGCCATTTGTCTTGCTGTTTTGTTGGTTTTTGTGTATTCAGTAGTGTCTTTTCTAATCGACAGTTTGTCCGGCGTTTTCTCTCACTATCTTTTCTACTGTTTCTTTTTGTTATTCTCCTGTTTCTATCATCCAGTGACTCTTCTATTTTTCCTGGATTATTGGAAAGGTTTCCATTCAGCTTTGGTTTGTACGTTTCCTTTCTTTCCGCAATCTTTTCTCTACTTCCTCTCTTCGTCGTTTGTTCCATCTTCCTTTTTCTGCCTAAGGCTCCTCCGTGCGATAGGAACATCATATCCACTCTTGTTGTACAGAGTGTCTCATTTTCGACCCTTTTTTTTTAAGACACATGTTTGGGATTTTTGCGACAATATGTTACTTTTCATTTTTAAAATACAGTAGTAATTTAAACTGTATTCTAACTACAGGTACTAGGAAACCATCAGTAGGAGAGCAGAAATTCCTTGGAAAAAAAATTATGTGGGTTCTATATCTATAATTCTTCGCGGTTCATTTTGTCGCCGTCTTTACCGATAATTTATCTGTATAGAAACTATCCTTGCGGCCGTATAAGACAAAGACGGACCTCGGAAGAAATTCTTCAAGACGCATTGCTGGATCGGCAATTTATTAGAAGATAACGCCGGTTTGCGCTTCGCACATGAATAACCATTGGAAATATCTAACAAGTTTTTTAAAATTTTTTCAAAATTCCCCCGTCCATTTATTTCCGTCAGGTCATTAGCTCGACGTTTTATGATGTATGGATATACGACTATACGATTCGTTGTATTGTTTAAAATCAGAGTTTTAATCGAAGTTCTGTCATGTAAATTGTGGCCGCAATCGTTTTCACGCTCTATGCAGCGAGCAGAGCGAATCTGATGTGACAATGACGTAATTTGACAGCTGAACTTTGTTTTTTTTTCAAAATAGGTCATCGTGACGTTTTGTCCGCTCCATGGAGCGGTAAAACGAATGCGGGTTGTATGTATTTACTAACTTTACAGAAAAAATAATAATTAACTTTCAACCTTAAAAAAGTGGTATTGAAAACGTAATACAGTATATTACGTAACTTGTGCTGTAAGAAGCACTTTACGCACAAAACCGCTTGGAGTAAGAAAATGACACTGATGACATGACATTTAATTTCCTATCCGATAACCTGAAAAAATACTACAAAATTTGCTATTGGCGTTTCGAGATAAGAAATACTCCCTCTGGTGATCAGTTATGAAAACAAAGTACGTTTACGTACGTTTATTTTGGCATATTTTGGTTAGGAATTTGGCACAGGTTTCATAAATATGAAATGACAGTGTCATATTATTTATAATGTTAGGTTAGGAACGTGTAGCCCGATTTTAGTTCAAATGGTGCTGCGATCTTAACTTGAAACGCCAATAGTCAGGGAGAAAAACGGTGTCAAAGTTTGACTGACAGAAAAACAGTTTGAAAGGACAGTCAGAGAAAAAATTGCCAGTAAAACACACTTGGAGTAAGAAAATAATTGTTCTAAGTACATTTTTGAAATCCCCATTAAATTTCCTATCCAATAACCTGAAAAAACACTAAAAAATTTGTTACAGTCAGGGAGAAAAACGGTGTCAAAGGTTGAACTGAGAAAAAACAGTTTCAAAGAACAGTCAGAGATAAAATCGCTTGTAAAACACACTTGTAGTAAGAAAATTACTGTTTTAAGCACATTTTTGGAATCCTCATTAAATTTCCTATCCAATAACCTAAAAAAACTACAAAATTTGGTGCAGTCAGGGAGAAAAACGGTGTCAAAGTTTGAACTGTCAGAAATACAGTTTGAAAAGACAGTTAGGAGCAAAATCGCCTGTAAAACTCACTTGGAGTAAGATAATGACTCTTTTAAGCACATTTTTGGAATCCTCATTTAATTTCCTATTCAATAACCTGAAAAAACACTAAAAAATTTGTTACAGTCAGGGAGAAAAACGGTGTCAAAGGTTGAACTGAGAAAAAACAGTTTCAAAGAACAGTCAGAGATAAAATCGCTTGTAAAACACACTTGTAGTAAGAAAATTACTGTTTTAAGCACATTTTTGGAATCCTCATTAAATTTCCTATCCAATAACCTAAAAAAACTACAAAATTTGGTGCAGTCAGGGAGAAAAACGGTGTCAAAGTTTGAACTGTCAGAAATACAGTTTGAAAAGACAGTTAGGAGCAAAATCGCCTGTAAAACTCACTTGGAGTAAGATAATGACTCTTTTAAGCACATTTTTGGAATCCTCATTTAATTTCCTATTCAATAACCTGAAAAAACACTAAAAAATTTGTTACAGTCAGGGAGAAAAACGGTGTCAAAGGTTGAACTGAGAAAAAACAGTTTCAAAGAACAGTCAGAGATAAAATCGCCTGTAAATCCCACTGGAAGTACGAAAATTACTGTTTTAGGTACATTTTTGGAATCTTCATTTAATTTCATATCCAATAACCCGGAAAAACACTGCAAAATTTGGTGCAGTCAGGGAGAAAAACGGTGTCAAAGTTTGAACTGTCAGAAATACAGTTTGAAAAGACAGTCAGAGAAAAAATTGCCAGTAAAACCCACTTGGAGTAAGAAAATGACTGTTTTAAGCACATTTTTGGAATCCCCATTAAATTTGCTATCCAATAACCTAAAAAAAGACTGCAAAATTTGGTGCAGTCAAGGAGAAAAGTGGTGTCAAGTTTGAACTGTCAGAAATACAGTTTGAAAATATAGTCAAGAACAAAAGCGCCTGTAAAACTCACTTGGAGTAAGATAATCTGTTTTAAGCACATTTTTGGAATCCTCATTTAATTTCCTATCCAATAACCTGAAAAACCACTACAGGATTTGATACAGTCAAGGAGAAAAACGGTGTCAAAGTTTGAACTGAGAGAAAAACAGTTTGAAAGGACAGTCAGAGATAAAATCGCCTGTAAATCCCACTTGAAGTAAGAAAATGACTGTTTTAAGCACATTTTTGGAATCCTCATTAAATTTCCTATCCAATAACCTGAAAAAAACACTGCAAAATTTGGTGCAGTCAGGGAGAAAAGTAGTGTCAAGTTTGAACTGTCAGAAATACAGTTTGAAAAGACAGTAAAACACACTTGGAGTAAGAAAATGACTGTTTTAAGTACATTTTTGGAATCCTCATTAAATTTCCTATTCAATAACCTGAAAAAACACTAAAAGATTTGTTACAGTCAGGGAGAAAAACGGTGTCAAAATTTGAACTGAGAGAAAACAGTTTCAAAGGGCAGTCTGAGATAAAATCGCCTGTATAACACACTTGGAGAAAGAAAATTACTATTTGAAGTACATTTTTGGAATCCTTAATTAATTTCCTATTCGATAACTGGAAAAAACACTAAAAGACTTGTTACAGTCCGGGAAAAAAACGGTGTCAAAGTTTGAACTGACAGAAAAACAGTTTGAAAAGACAGTCAGGAGCAAAATCGCCTGTAAAACTCACTTGGAGTAAGATAATGACTGTTTTAAGCACATTTTTGGAATCTTCATGTAATTTCCTATTAAATAACCTTAAAAAACACTGCAAAAGTTGGTGCAGTCAGGGAGAAAAGTGGTGTCAAGTTTGAACTGTCAGAAATACAGTTTGAAAAGACAGTCAGAGATAAAATCGCCTGTAAATCCCACTTGAAATACGAAAATGACTGTTTTAAGTACATTTTTGGAATCCTCATTTAATTTCCTATTCAATAACCTGAAAAAACACTAAAAAATTTGTTACAGTCAGGGAGAAAAACGATGT
Source organism: Ips nitidus (assembly GCA_018691245.2). Taxonomy (NCBI): domain Eukaryota; kingdom Metazoa; phylum Arthropoda; class Insecta; order Coleoptera; family Curculionidae; genus Ips; species Ips nitidus. Next base: position 6,605,504 of record CM042798.1, read on the forward strand.
CAAAGTTTGAATTGAGAGAAAAACAGTTTCAAAGGACAGTCAGATATAAAATCGCCTATAAATCCCACTTGAAGTACGAAAATGACTGTTTTAAGTACATTTTTGGAATCCTCATTAAATTTCCTATTCAATAACCTGAAAAAACACTAAAAGATTTGTTACAGTCAGGGAGAAAAACGGTGTCAAAGTTTGAACTGTCAGAAATACAGTTTGAAAAGACAGTCAGGAACAAAATCGCCTGTAAAACTCACTTGTAGTAAGATAATGACTGTTTTAAGCACATTTTTGAAATCCTCATTAAATTTCCTATGTAACAACCTGAAAAAACAATAAAAGATTTGTTACAGTCAGGGAGAAAAACGGTGTCAAAGTTTGAACTGAGAGAAAAACAATTTCAAAGGACAGTCAGATATAAAATCGCCTATAAATCCCACTTGAAGTACGAAAATAACTGTTTTAAGGACATTTTGGAATTGTCCTTGGCAACATTTGGGAAAAACTTCTACAATCAATCTTTCACTTTCATTATTTCATTGAGGGATACAACAGACTCAGAACGTAATAATTTGGATGAACACAATGAATCATTTCAGGCCTCTGATGATTCAATGGAAATGGAATAAACTGTATGTATTGTGTGCAGTGACAGAATTAGCAATATACAAAAAATGACAAAAATATTAACCAAAAACGACTTAGGTACAGATTGCGGGTGCCATCAATCATTTACCTCAGTTAATGGATTTCACATAGGAAAATGAGGTTGCAGCTTCGTAACATTGCGATTTTTTCTGTTCCGCAGTCCTGCCCGTTGAAATGTATACGAACCGCGTGTACCGTAACTTTAAACGTAAAAATATCGGCCACGATCTTCGCTGCTGGATCCTCCTAGCTCATCGTTCGCTCGACGTTTTAATAACCAATTTTCTTTCCCCGTAATTAGTTCCTGTTCTAGACTTGACCAAGCCCGCATGACATATTTCACATCGCGATAGATGCTTTTTCTGCTTCGGGCAAATGCCCCATGAAAATGGCTTCGGGATATCTTATTGTTTGCTCATTTTACTGCGCTTTCAGTAAAATTTAATAAGAACTTCAATATACCTGCTTTAGCTGTTTAAATATAATATTTTGACTGTAATGAATATCTGAAATTTTCTACAAATGTTGTGTGTAGTGTCTTGAAAATAAGGATTTTTTTTCAAGAAAATAATAGCTATTTATGTAACCAGTTACAAAAAGATCGATTTTGTGTAACGAATGAATGTTTGTAGGGCGAGCGCAGCGAGGTCCTACAATTTGAATGAGTTACACAATAAGACATTTTCGAAACGTGTTGCATACATAATTTTTTCTAATTTTGACCAAAAAGCGGTAAAAACCATCTTTTAAAGTGATTTAACACAAATATTCACTTTCATAGCACCTTGTATAAACAGTGACAACGACATGTTATGATGGATGTCGCCCATATGTTTCTACGGAAATGCATAAAAACAGGGAGTGATGAAATGAACTTTTCTTAACCAGTTACATAAAGTGATACTTTATGTAACTAGTTACATAAAGTAAAACGTTTTGTCACTCTAATCAGTTTTGAAAAGTGTCACTTTATATGCCATAATTAGAAAAAGAAAATTTTGGCTTATTTAATTTATAGAAAAGGTACATTTTTGTAGGGATGTCAAGTGTTTACCATTATAGTTAGTTTTAGTAGGATTGTATGTAGTTATTAAGAAAATTAACAGTATTACTTGATGAACTTCAAACGGGGTGAAAAAGGTGGTACGTGGAGGTAGAAGGTGGGAAAACTACTTTATTTACAACCATATATGTAATGCTGTCATTACTAACGTCATTGAAGGTTAGGAAGTATCATATTGCGCACCTCTACTTCCACCCTCACTTCCCGCCCTCACTTCCCGCCTCACTTCCCGCCCTCATTTCCCGCCCTCTAAAATTGTGATTGTTAATATTTAAAAAAAAAAAAATGATGATTGAATCATTTTTTTTAAATGTCAGATAAAGTCGGATCGATATTCAGTTCGCAAATAATAAATTGAGAAAAATGTCCTGGATTACAACTCGAATTGTATGCATTCTAACGGTTATAATGCCTATAATACATTACAATACTAAAATTAACATGATCTAAACTAAAACAAACTACTTATTGAAATTAATGGTTACATTTGAATTATTATAAGTGTTTATAGAAATATTTAGGCCAGTACTGGCGTCTCCAACAGTTGTCTCTTTGGTCGACAAATTAATTTGCTGCTGAATGACTGAGGTTTGTGAACTACTTGCAACAGCTTCAGAAGACATGGCACGTTGGGACAGCATAACAGAAAAGCAGAAGAAAAGCATATAGAAAAATGACTGCTTGGTAGTTTTTTGTTAAATGTAATATTCTAGATATGTTCAGAATGAAACAATGATTTGTAAATTTTGATAGAAATATGATGGTTGTAAATAAAATAGTATACAAACCTCGGTAGGAAGTTTCAATCCTGTCTCGAGATTTTAGCTAAACCTCGACGCTTCGCGTCTCGGCTATCTAACTAATCTCTCGACAGTAATGAAACTCTTCCCACCCCGGTGTGTAATATACTATTGCACACGTGTTAGGAACAATATTTTTTCTACGAATGAAATATCTATACATTTTGTTTTTAATTTTTATTGATATTAAAAACAACAACTTATAACTATTTATTGTTATTAACAACATTAATGTTAAATGTACAGTTGGTCGCGTTTTTTAAATTGATCGCAGATTGAGCAACTGAAGGTAAAATACTGGTACTTGGAACTGCTTCACTTTCTTTAGGATTGAGGGTCAGAATTTTGTTACTTAATCCTTTTTTATAACTTGTGGATTCATCAATGTATTCTTCAGCTACCGTAGTCGATTTCCAACCCCCCAAGCGTTTTATGTCAGTGATTCCTTCTCCAGAATCGGCCAGGAACGTTGCCGATGATCGACGATAACTGTGCCCTGTGTAGAGCTCTGGATTTGGCAACTTCAAAAAAATAGCTATTTCAAAAGGCATTTTTCCAAAACTGTTTACTCCAACACTTTGCGAAAAACATTTACCCTTTCTGTAAACTAGGAAAAAAACGATTGTTTGACTTTTTTGGACGTAGGCCGGTGTATCTTCTGTACAGTTGCAGTAGGTTCCGTTATGAACTTCTTCTGATATTATAAAGTTTCTTGCTGTGTATGATTTTTGGAATCCCTAATTTTAACAATTATGAGGTTTCCTTTGTCTTCAATATCTGTAGTGGTTAAATTGGCTAGCTCTTCCCTTCGACATGCACCAGCAAGTCCGAATATAGTGGCAACTTTAATTAACAGGTAAATTTCATCAGGTGCGGAGTTCATAAAACTGAATATTTCTTCTTTTGTAAAAATTTTCGCCTTTTTAGGTTTAAAACCAACATTCTGCTTTTTCAGAAATGCAGTGAGCTTATAAAATTCACCGATATCGATGTCTCTTTTTATTTTTATTACATTTTTGAGCATTGAATACTTTGACCACATTGTGTTAGGTTTGAATTCTTTGCTTAAAGTAACAAAATACGCTAAAAGTACCTCTTCCTTTAAGGTTTTTATCCCCTTTTGTTCGCACCATTGGGTAAACAACTCGTACTGTTTCTCGTATTTTTCTCGCGATTTGAGAGGCAGCAATTGCAAACTAGCCATGTTGGCGGCTTTTAGAACATCTTCAGTGATATCCATTATTAAAATAGTTTTTTTAACTTAAATAAGTAAGAATAAACACTGTTGTAGACTTTAAATTGCATATAAATGCGTTGTTTGTCAATGAGCTTTGGTTTCTAAGGAAACAAGCCTCATTTTCAAAGACAGAGACAAGGTGGTTTATTTACCTAAACTGTACGGAAGAATAATGTGAAAAAAGTCGTGTTTTTTATATGAAACCCCTGAATATTATTACATTTTTGAATTCTACGCAAAATTCTAAGCAGATTTTATGTATAATAGTCTATATAAAACCACTGTTGCAAGGTATAATCAGCATTTTAAAAAGTGTGCGGGAAAAAATTTTTCCCGCATAGTGTGCGGGAAAGTGCCACTTTGCACACACTTTTACGTATGCAAAGTAGCTTATTTGCAAACATTCGTAGAAAAAAGGTTTTTTTTTTTTGTTTTTATGGTGGTTGATTGTCAAGAGAGACTTTGAGAGAGCTAAAAAAAGTCAATTTAAAAAAAAGAGAAATTCGAGCAAAAATCAGACTATTGAAGATCAGGGGATCTTAGAAAGCTTTTTCCTTCCGGAACGGAAGTTACTGGGTGTAATACCGAGTGCTACCAGCAATTATACCATCTAGTCCACGTTATGACATGGAGCAGATTGTGATAGAGGACCTATTCCAGAAGTGGTTAAATCGATAACCGAGGAGGCCTCCCGGCTGTTACCGAGATACAGCCTTTGCAGTTAAAAATCCACCTCAACGGAAAAGAAGAAGATTGGTCAACTGACGGTTTATTTTGGACAATTTGGACTCTTTGACGAAGAGTATTAGTTGTAAGTAGTTTGTAATTTTTTGTATTAAAGACATTTGTAGTTTCAATGATATATTTAGAAGCAGGATTTTTAGGTAGACAGTAAGTTAGATAGGTTTAGTTATTTACCTTAAAAATAACTTGGCATCCCTATTATAGAATTTTTATTCAAGCTTATTTATTTAAATTTTCTTTATCTACTAGAAATTCATATTAGAATGAATGGTCAGGGTGAATCTGATGCCAGTTATGATGATATTATCATGCAACTAGGAGGTGAGGGAGATTTGAGTAAATCTCATCTTCAGGATGATAATAATCGTGACAGTAGGTACAAATAGTCAATTTAGCTGACTATTGATAAAAATAGTAATAATAATAATAAACAGAATTAAAAGTGACGAACTAGAAAAAATACTCAATATGACATCAAGAATACCTTCAGGAGGAAGAAAGGAAATTCCAACTCCGGAAGAATGCGAGGACAGCTTTAAAGAAGTTACAACCGACAAGGAATTATGTATACACAAAANANCAATNGNNGAGTAAAGCGNTCCTNGANNGCGTANGTCNNCANCGGCTCNCTNCNCAGTTAGGTNGNGCNAGANCCNNGTTNTCNNCCGCGGNNNCANCCGTGACTNNANACNNCNTNCCTACGGTNACTTCAGACNGCCCANNNGCNTTNGAGTCGCGACGNTNNCGNGGNTATANTAGTGNGNGNNCCCTCCNCCCAGCNCTACTANCTAANTCCAGGTCGGNATGATCAGTGCGGAATGANNAGCACGAANCTCAGTATGNACACNCTTANCCGGGTGNNATAACCGNGGCCTGGNGGCTNNCANGGCNCATTAACNGGNATGCNTNTCGGCCGNCATCNTNCGATNGANGTTCCGNCCGTNAACTGTCCNNGTNTNANACCTGTAGCTTTCTNATTTATCCANNNTCAGCNNTCTGCACCGGTGCATGGNCAGGCTNACGTTTCCGCCAACNNCNNGCCGANCTCATCTCCGNANNNNTGNNNAGNCCNGTATGTCTCCCTGACTGTACCAAATTTTGTAGTCTTTTTTAAGTTATTGGATAGGAAATTTATTGAAGATCCCAAAAAATGTTCTTAAAAGAGTCATTTTCTTACTCCAAGTGGGTTTTAGAAGCAATTTTGTCCCTGACTGTTCTTTCAAACTGTATTTCTGTCAATTCAAGTTTTGATACCACATTTCTCCCTGAATGTACCAAATTTTGTAGTCTTTTTTAGGTTATTGGATAGGAAATTTAATGAAGATTCCAAAAATGTGCTTAAAAGAGTCATTTTTTTACTCCAAGTGGGAAGTGGGTTTTAGAAGCAATTTTGTCCCTGACTGTTCTTTCAAACTGTATTTCTGTCAATTCAAGTTTTGATACCGCATTTCTCCCTGACTGTACCAAATTTTGTAGTCTTTTTTAGGTTATTGGATAGGAAATTTAATGAAGATTCCAAAAATGTGCTTAAAAGAGTCATTTTCTTACTCCACATGGGTTTTAGAAGAAATTTTGTCCCTGACTGTTCGTTCAAACTGTATTTCTGTCAATTCAAGTTTTGATACTGCATTTCTCCCTGACTGTACCAAATTTTGTAGTCTTTTTTAGGTTATTGGATAGGAAATTTATTGAAGATTCCAAAAAATGTTCTTAAAAGAGTCATTTTCTTACTCCAAGTGGGTTTTAGAAGCAATTTTGTCCCTGACTGTTCTTTCAAACTGTATTTCTGTCAGTTCAAGTTTTGATACCACATTTCTCCCTGAATGTACCAAATTTTGTAGTCTTTTTCAGGTTATTGGATAGGAAATTTAATGAAGATTCCAAAAATGTGCTTAAAAGAGTCATTTTTTTACTCCAAGTGGGAAGTGGGTTTTAGAAGCAATTTTGTCCCTGACTGTTCTTTCAAACTGTATTTCTGTCAATTCAAGTTTTGATACCGCATTTCTCCCTGACTGTACCAAATTTTGTAGTCTTTTTTAAGTTATTGGATAGGAAATTTATTGAAGATCCCAAAAAATGTTCTTAAAAGAGTCATTTTCTTACTCCAAGTGGGTTTTAGAAGCAATTTTGTCCCTGACTGTTCTTTCAAACTGTATTTCTGTCAATTCAAGTTTTGATACCGCATTTCTCCCTGACTGTACCAAATTTTGTAGTCTTTTTTAAGTTATTGGATAGGAAATTTATTGAAGATCCCAAAAAATGTTCTTAAAAGAGTCATTTTCTTACTCCAAGTGGGTTTTAGAAGCAATTTTGTCCCTGACTGTTCTTTCAAACTGTATTTCTGTCAATTCAAGTTTTGATACTGCATTTCTCCCTGACTGTACCAAATTTTGTAGTCTTTTTTAGGTTATTGGATAGGAAATTTATTGAAGATTCCAAAAAATGTTCTTAAAAGAGTCATTTTCTTACTCCAAGTGGGTTTTAGAAGCAATTTTGTCCCTGACTGTTCTTTCAAACTGTATTTCTGTCAGTTCAAGTTTTGATACCACATTTCTCCCTGAATGTACCAAATTTTGTAGTCTTTTTCAGGTTATTGGATAGGAAATTTAATGAAGATTCCAAAAATGTGCTTAAAAGAGTCATTTTCTTACTCCAAGTGGGAAGTGGGTTTTAGAAGCAATTTTGTCCCTGACTGTTCTTTCAAACTGTATTTCTGTCAATTCAAGTTTTGATACCGCATTTCTCCCTGACTGTACCAAATTTTGTAGTCTTTTTCAGGTTATTGGATAGGAAATTTAATGAAGATTCCAAAAATGTGCTTAAAAGAGTCATTTTCTTACTCCAAGTGGGTTTTAGAAGCAATTTTGTCCCTGACTGTTCTTTCAAACTGTATTTCTGTCAGTTCAAGTTTTGATACCGCATTTCTCCCTGACTGTACCAAATTTTGTAGTCTTTTTTAGGTTATTGGATAGGAAATTTAATGAGGATTCCAAAAATGTGCTTAAAAGAGTCATTTTCTTACTCCAAGTGGGTTTTAGAAGCGATTTTGTCCCTGACTGTCCTTTCAAACTGTATTTCTGACAGTTCAAACTTGACACCACTTTTCTCCCTGACTGTACCAAATTTTGCAGTGTTTTTTCAGGTTATTGGATAGGAAATTTAATGAAGATTCCAAAAATGTGCTTAAAAGAGTCATTTTCTTACTCCAAGTGGGTTTTAGAAGCAATTTTGTCCCTGACTGTTCTTTCAAACTGTATTTCTGTCAGTTCAAGTTTTGATACCACATTTCTCCCTGAATGTACCAAATTTTGTAGTCTTTTTCAGGTTATTGGATAGGAAATTTAATGAAGATTCCAAAAATGTGCTTAAAAGAGTCATTTTCTTACTCCAAGTGGGAAGTGGGTTTTAGAAGCAATTTTGTCCCTGACTGTTCTTTCAAACTGTATTTCTGTCAGTTCAAGTTTTGATACCACATTTCTCCCTGAATGTACCAAATTTTGTAGTCTTTTTCAGGTTATTGGATAGGAAATTTAATGAAGATTCCAAAAATGTGCTTAAAAAAGTCATTTTCTTACTCCAAGTGGGTTTTAGAAGCAATTTTGTCCCTGACTGTTCTTTCAAACTGTATTTCTGTCAATTCAAGTTTTGATACCGCATTTCTCCCTGACTGTACCAAATTTTGTAGTCTTTTTCAGGTTATTGGATAGGAAATTTAATGAAGATTCCAAAAATGTGCTTAAAAGAGTCATTTTCTTACTCCAAGTGGGTTTTAGAAGCAATTTTGTCCCTGACTGTTCTTTCAAACTGTATTTCTGTCAATTCAAGTTTTGATACCGAATTTCTCCCTGAATGTACCAAATTTTTTAGTTTTTTTCAGGTTATTGGATAGGAAATTTATTGAAGATTCCAAAAATGTGCTTAAAAGAGTCATTTTCTTACTCCAAGTGGGTTTTAAAAGCAATTTTGCCCCTGACTGTCTTTGTCAGGTTATTGGATAGGAAATTTAATGAGGATTCCATAAGTGGCCGTAAAACTGTCATTCTCTCACTCTCAGTCGGTTTGACAAGCAATTTTGTTCCTGATTATCAAACTGCTCAAAAGTTGCAAAAATCAGGTTTTAGAAAAGTTTTCTTGCAGTATTCGATACAAAACGTGTTTCTGGCATTTTTGACAGTGGTCACGTGACTGCCTAGCTAAATTATTCTTCAAAAATCACGTGATATCTGTGACTAATGTTAAAACTGTCAAAATTTTAAACATGAGATAATAAGAAAAGTGACAAAAAGCTGAAAATGCTATTTTTCAGAAAAGGCTACTTGTTAGTTGTTAAAAAGTTATAAGATTGTTACTCATTTGGTTATTTACTTTATTGTTGATAAACCAAAATTTCTAAAACAATAAATAACAAATCAAATGAGTCGTTATTTTTTAGGACTTACTATCTTTATTTTATAATTTACTATCTTTGAAGCAAATTTCAATTAGACCCATAATTTACTGGTCAAATTGGAATTTACTGGTAAAATTGGTAAATTTTCTCTAAATTTACGTTCATCACTAAAATGATATCAAAACTAAGTACAAAAAACGTCTTTTTGCAGGTTATCTCATTGCTTTCGTCAGATGAGGAATAGAACTCTTATTCGTCGTCTGGTTGTGTTTGGTAGGAGATTTTATAGTAATCTGTTGATGTTCAAAAAATTTAATAAGCATTATGCTTTTCTAAATACCACTACATATGTGTATCGTTTTATTGAATTTGTTTGTTGCATTACGCGTACGATTTTATTTACTAAGTTGTTATTATTAGTAAAGTAAATAATCAGAAGCTTGATTCTCAAAGTAAATTTAAGAATACATTTTTTTTTGTAATTGAATGTTGATTTTTTTGAATTTCCTATTCCTAACATTTTTACCTTTGATAGTACAGGGTGCGCCACTTGCTACTTTTTTTTTATTTGAAAAAACAACACGCTTTTTTGAGGTTAAATCAAATTTTTTTTTATTGATAATTGAAGGTTGTTTTATGCCATTTATGTATGAAAAATAACATCAAACATGTGACCAACGCGGCTTCGTTTGAATGACTTTCCAAAATCATCGGTTGTATTGCCGCAATTTCGGTCCGAATATTGCGCTTAAGGTCTTGAATTGTCCGAAGAGGTGTTAAATCGCACGATCTCGGGGGCCAAAGTTCTTCAGCATCAATACGATCCAATTGTGGCCACAAAAAGTCTGTTATCATGCCAGCCCATAAGCCGCACCAGTCACTTTTTCGGGATGGAGAGGCTGTTCATGATATTCGTGTGAATTTTCAGACCCCCAGAATCTGCAGTTTTACTTATTTACATACCCATTAATGCGGTTATGCGGCTATGTTTTCAGGAGTACGAGCTGAACCCGTCGCTCTCTAGATATAGGGAGTACCGGGGAAATAAAATACCCGGGGTGAACAAAAACTAGCGCAACGGCAACGTCTGTTCCCAGATTGGGCGGTTGCAAACGGCGTCTGACCCAGAATGGGCGGCCGATATACAAGCCAAGATTTGGCATAAAGGAAGGCAACGGGATACCACCTTTATTACTCTTTCCCAAGACAATAACATAGAGTACATTTAATTCAAAATTTTCCGGAGTTATAAATAGTTTCCCAATCGGATCTCCGGGGGGAACGGCTTTGTCCAGTCAAAGAAAGGCAACCACACAACGACGGGTGGCGTTGGAAAAATTGAGAGATCCAATAATAAAATCTGAGATGTGTAATGAGATAAACACACAAATTCAAACAATAACATCGATTATTGGAGAAGAGCCGACGCAATCTTGGACAAAGATAATGGATATTGCAACAAACTCAATGCAAAACAGATTAGGATATAGGACAAAGAGCAAAAAGCAAAAATGGATGACGGATGAGATTTTGTTGTTAATGGACGAACGTCGAAAGCACAAGAACAAGGCGGACAACAACATGTACAAAGAAATTTCAGAGACTAATAAGATCAAAGATTAGAATAGCAAAAAACGAATGGCTTAAACGTGAATGCTCAGAAATAGAACGGCTGCAAAATCAACACGACGATTTTAATCTGCACAAAAAGCTGAAGGAGACTGCTGGCATGTATAAAAAAATGAGATCAACTGTAACAGTAAATAATAACAACCAAATAGTCCTCGACAGCAAAGAAAAGAACAATGGATGGGAAAGGTATATTGAAGAACTTTTGACGACGACAGACCCCCAGCTGGCACCAATAACTCTCTAACCGGCCCATCGATCACTAAGGGCGAGATTGAAAACGCCATACGTATCTCAAAAAATAACAAAGCGGCTGGCCCAGATGAAATTCCTTCAGAAATTCTTAAACTCCTAGATGAAAGAGGCATCACAGCACTACATAAATTATTTAACACTATATATGAGACAGGTCACTACCCCAAACAGTGGCTGTGCTTTACTTTTATTCCTCTGCCTAAGAAGACCAATGCAAAAAAATGTGAAGATCATAGACTTATTAGCCTGATGAGCCACACTTTAAAAATATTCCTTAAAATCATACACCAGAGAATTTACAAGAATTTAGACAGGGGTTAGGTACGCGTGAGGCGATAGTTGCAACACAAGTGCTTGTCCAAAACTGCTATGATCAGAGAAAGGATGTGTGCCTATGTTTCATAGACTATGAAAAGGCATTTGACCGCGTACAACACCACAAACTGATGCAGCTCCTCAATAGGCTTGATATAGACCAAAAGGACATTGGATGCATTGAAAACCTATATTGGAACCAAACAGCGCAAATCAAACTAGGCAATAATATGTCCAACGCCATACAGATTAGAAGGGGGGTACGACAGGGATGTGTGCTGTCCCACTCCTATTCAACTTATATTCGGAAGCAATATTCCAAGAGGCCCTGGAAGACGTGGAAATGGGAATCAAAGTCAATGGAGTGTGGATCAACAACATCCGCTATGCTGACGACACGGCCTTAATTGCTGATAACATACACGACCTACTACAACTGGTCAACAAGGTAGGAGAACAGAGCAAATCAATGGGCTTAAATACCGTTGCTCCGTTACCTTGTTGAAACCAAAGTTCTTCAGCATTAATACGATCCAATTGTGGCCACAAAAAGTCATGTTATCATTCCGCGATAACGTTCCCCGTTGACGGTAATGCATTTACGCAACGCCCATAGAAAGAGTAGATAAATTTAAATACTTGGGCATCTGGCTTTTCGAAGACTGGACATCAGACAAGGAAATAAAATGTCGCATTGAACAACGCATTCCTAAGTCTTCGAAGGTGCTTACCTGTTCCGATTTTGACCTGCCACCAGCCCATAAGCCGCGCAAACAGTCACTTTTTCTAGACTAACAAACGGAATGGATAGGTTTTTCATGATTTTCATACCCCCAGAATCTGCAATTTTGCTTATTTACATTAGTGGATGGTACAGCTGAACCAGTTTCCTCAAAACGATTAACAATCCAACGAATTCCAGGCTCTGTAGGGCGTCCATGTCGGCCAAAACTAGTGCGAAGTTTGCGAAAAGTCTTTTTTTATATTTCGATTAATAGATGGCGCACCCATTATAACCATTCAAAAACAAATTTGAAAAACGTCGGCTAAAACTTTGATTTCAGCACTATAGTCCATATCCCAAAAACATTTGTTTTTCCTGTAGCTCTTCCTCATTCACCCCCTTTTGTTTATTGTTATAATAATAAAAAAAAATTGTAACAACTTTATTGAGTATACGATTAAGTTGGTATTATTGCTATATACAGTAATATTTTAATATCTAATAGGGCACCAAAGGCCAGTGTGTTCGTCTCTTCGGAAGTAATGGGGTCTGTTATCTCTGAAGACTGTTACAGCTGGGAATTGGTTTTCTTGAATGTATTTTAATGCGGCTCTTATCTGAAACACAAAAAAAAATAGATTATAGATACTAATGGAAAAAATTATGTTTATCGCAAAATACTACAGAAAAAAGCGGTTTACATATTTGATTTAAGTATACGTTATATTTTTCTTTGAGAAGAAGAAAAATATCGAGTTCCAGATTGTCACATTTTTTAAATCACCTTTGTAGCTTGGAAACGGGGTTAGCTGACGGTATGATCAATCAATCATTTCACAAAAATGTGTAGCGTGTTTGCTAGTTAGTTTGCCATCGAATTTGAAACACTCTGTACCCATTACCGATCAAAAAAGAACTGTACACAACTCAGAGCTTGAAATCATCCCCTCTATACGTAAATAACGATTCTATTACCTTACCTGTAAAACAAAGTGCGGTGGCTGAACTTCGGGAGAAGTCGAAAGTTGTTGCAGTATGAAGTCATCGGGTTGCTCCAGCCAAAGGTGAACTCCTCGAAGAGGTTCATAGTTGAACGGTCCGATCCTTAACAGTCCCGAAGAGCAGTCGTAAATGTCCAAAACCTACAATGATTTTCATATGGTGTCTATTTTTCACAATACTTATTTTAAATGAAAGTCAAAAACAACTCGCCGTTTTCAAAGTACCATGTAAACTTTCTCTGGAAGACAAAACTATCGAACAAATTATGTCGTTTGAATATCTAGGCACACAAATTACCTCAAGTCCAAATATAGAACGAATGAAGTAAATGGAAAAGCCTAGCCAGAGCAATTTACAAAAAAGGTGAGAAAAGTGAAGAGAATAATTGGACGTGACGAGAGGACGGTGAAGAGGACAATATCATTGCTATCTAAAGTTAACAAAATATTTGAATCATAACACTTTCTAGAGAAGCATTCCATCGTCTTATCCGATAAACAAAATGGGTAGAGAAAAGGGAAGTCAACATTAAGAGAGCAATTTACCAGATGCTTACAACCGTAATTGAATAATAAGAAAAATACCTTAGCAATGTGCATTGATCTTTCTAAAGCTTTTGACAGTGTTAATCGTACGATTCTCTGACATCAAAACTCAACAACGGATATGGAATTAGATGGAAGCCTTTATTAGAACTATTTAGATGGGAGAGTGCAGCGTGTTGTAGAATATGACCTCCGAGGAAATATTATGACAAGATTGACTCAATGGGGATCGCTATATTCAGTGGAAAACTATTTTTCTTCGAATGACACCCCTCTATGATATCCTGGTTCAGAACGAACGCGGATGAATAAAGTGTCCAGTGGACATTTTATAGGGACACATCAGGTAGCGTATTCTTGAAACGAGGGAAGGGAGTTATCAAGAGAAAGACCTGTAGAATGTGACAGGAATCCGTTATTGTCAGCTTCTTCTGTCACATTCTATCAACCACTTATCCTGAGATTTTCGTTCTCTGCTTTCAAGAATTAGGCCCCAGAAAAATTAGTATAACTTGAGCAAATTTGGCATAGCGACATAGTTATTTAGCCTGTAATATCACAAAATTAATCTTAACAAATGTTTGATAATACAGGGTGGTCCAGTTTTAAATGTCGTGACGTTAGTGACGTTTGTCGAAACTGTCCAATGACGTATTTACCTTTCTTGTTCATTTTGATAAAATAAGTATATTTTATAAAATTTTGATTTGAAAGTTCGTTTACGAGATAATTGAGTTATTACGTTCAAAGACCCACAACAAACCCAACCCAACGGGTAAAAATTAACTTGAGAAGCTTAAAAATGTCTTTGTAGCCAGTTTTCATAGTTTCCAGACAAATTGAAAGACTTTATAGTTTTGAAAATTGCTTGGAAACCAGTAAATTTACTTTAAAACGGTAAAAATTGACTAGAGAGGCTTAAAAAATCTCTTTGTAACCAGTTTTCACAGTTTTCAGACAAATTGATAGACTTTAGTCTTGAAAATTGACTTGAGAGGCTTAAAAACTGTCTTCATAGTTTTCAGATAAATTGAAAAACTTTAGTATTGAAAACTGACTTGTAAACATGAAAAACTACTTTTTCTAGAATTTTTGACTACAGATTCACACATTTAAACCTTGAAAATTGACTTGGACACCAAAAAGTGACTCTGAACCAATGAAAAGTGTCATCAGAAGCTTAAAATTTGCAATTTAAAGTAAGTTTTTATAATTTGAAGACCAATTTGAATATTATAGTCTTGAATACAAGATATTGACATTAGATTCATGAAAATTGACTTGAAGACTAACTTTTTAAGTTTTTTTACTTTGCTTTTCACTTTCTTACACCTCTGGACTATTTTTAGGGCTTTAAAACTGCTTTCAGATTGGAAAATCGAGTTTCAAGGCTCAAAACGGTTAATTTAGGTGGTTCAACCTCCCTGAACTTCCAAAATAACGGAGTTACAGGGTGCTCGAATTTTAACTGATGAAAGTGAGAATTTGTTGTTTCAAACCAGTTTTTGCTAAATAACTCAGAAACGGTGAAAGTTACGAAAAATTGGAAAGAGAGAAAAAATTTCCTTAAAAACCTGCTTAACTTATTTCTGGAAGTTTCACAGTCCGTCCAGGCCGCTATTATACATGAAAAGTATAGTGATTCAGATTTTTTGGCCACCCTGTATGCAATTTTTAAGATATAATTTTTTGCTTTATACTACTGGAAAGAAGAGTTCAAAACGGTTAATTTATGTGGTTCAACCTCCCTGAACTTCCAAAAATAACGGAGTTACAGGGTGCTCAAATTTTAACTGATGAAAGTGAGAATTTGTTGCTTCAAACCAGTTTTTGCTTAATAACTCAGAAACGGTAAAAGTTACGAAAATTGGAAAGAGAAAAAAAAATTCCGTAAAAACCTGCTAAACTTTTCTGGAAAAGTTACGATGAAAATTTAAGACCCTGTAGAAAGAAAATTGCTTTATTTAAAGAATTGCTGTTCAGAATTGCTGATTTCACAGTCCGTCAGTGCCGCTACTATACAAGGGGGGCATTAGAAGTGTAGTGATTGCTGTTTGCATTTGAAGTAAGTTTACATAATTTGAAAACACATTTCAATATTTTAGTCTTGAAAATAGTCTTAAATACAGGATATTGACATTAGATTAATGAAAACTGACTAAGATTAACTTTTCAAGTTTTTTTACTTTGCTTTTCATTTTCTGAGAACTCTGGACTATTTTTAGGGCTTTAAAACTGCTTTCAGCTTAGAAAATCGAGTTTCAAGGCTATCTTCAGCAAGGTTTTGACATAGCAGGCTTAAAAAACAATTTTTAAATTTTCCATAGGCTTAAAAATGCTTAAAAAATCAATAGTGTAAAAAAATCGAAAAATCTAGTCTGTTTTTAGTGCTTTAAGGCTATTTTCAGCCTGAAAAATTGATCTTCACAAAGTTTTTGACTTATCAGGCTTGAAAGCCAGTTTTCACACTGTCCATAGTCTTGAAAATGTCATTTCAAGCTTCTTCACTATTACATTGGCTTCTACACACCTCATTGCAAAAACTTGGAGCATTTCTAAGAAATTCGGACTGTTTTTAGTGCTTTAAGACTGAAAACCGAGTTTCAGACACTTCAGAGATGAAAGTAAAAAATTTTGCCACTAAATTCTACGATATTTGTCTTGAACACTAATTTTTAGAATTGAATTAGTCCGAAAATTTTATTTGGACTGTTACCAGTGTTTAATTGAATTCTAGACTTGTTTTAATCCAGAAAATTGGGTTGTACACCAACTAAAGTCCTGAAAATAGACTTTTAGTGTAGTAAAGTCATTTCTAGCCTTAAAAGTCAACTTTTAGACTATTTTTACCAGTAAAAAATTAGTTTTATGCGCCACAATCTTTGTCTTGATTTTCGGACTGTTTTTAGTGCTTGTGCCAGTTTGAAAAAACGAGTTTTAAAACTATTCCTATAGAAGTAAATAACAAGTTTTTAGACTACTCAGTACAAATTTGGACTCTAGCTTACAAGTCTTGAATGTTCAGTATAACACTACCTATAGTCTAAAAAATTGAACGCCAGTAAAAATTAGTCCGAAAATTCTGTTTTTTTTTTGACTATTTTCAGTGACAAAAATTAACTCGTAAACCTCACAGATGACCAGATTTGAATCCTTTTGAACCTGTCCAACGTTCGTAGTTGATGTCCAACGTTCCATGTCAAAGTAACTAAGTGTAAGAATAGATTTAAGCCTTTTATCTATGTTATTGCTAATCTTTTGACAAGTTAAATGCCTTAAAGGGCTTTAGGTGTTATGTAGACACATTTGTAATGAATAAAGATCTATCTATCAGGCTCACTTCGTGACATCATCTGGAATAACACCAATATGAATAAAAAGTCAGTTAAAATATACCAAACCTGTATTAGACCGGTGTTGACATACGCTATACAGACGAAAAAATACCTTAGAAACATCTCAAAGTACACATAGAAGAGCCTGGAATAATCACGTGGATAGGATGGCTAGAGAAAAAGGCTAGCAAAAATTGCTAGAGATGATATACCACAAACACGACACCCCTTAGGAACACCTCCAAAGAGATGGATAGAGTCGTGGTCTTCAACTGAAAGTTGGAAAAGATAGGCCTACAGCCTACAATGTGTGGAAGAAGAAGAAGCTCTCAAATAAAGCATTTACTGCTTAATAAATTTTAATTAAGGAATTAAGACTTTTCAATATCATTTTCTTTACCTGTGGAATTCCAGTAAGATGACGTGCCAGCCGTAAAGCTTGATCGGGTCCTTTGTCCGGAAATGTAGCTGGAAATATCTCTCCACTTTTGGTGTTCACTCCCACACCATAGATTATGGGCCAAGGAATTCCTCCTCGAATTGTTGTGTTTAGTTCGCCCAAACAAGCCAGCGTCAAATCAATTTCCACTGGATGTTTGTGGAAAGAACCTTTTTTTTTAAATCATAGTATCAATAATTATTTCACTAGTTAATTGATGGTGTGCCTATACTTACTCATAACGGAAAAGAATATATCTTCCGAATAACTACGTGCATCTGTAAAACCTCCAACGAGTTGAAGTTCAATGCGACCTTCCGGATAGCCCAAAGCTAACTCTTGCACTCGTTGAATCATTGTACACACAGCTTCATCTATTCCGGATCCATCTAAATGTGCCAACGCCACTGCTCCAGATCCTGTTTAATTTAATTTGACATTGAACTTTTTTTTTGTATTATACAAGATGATTGTGGTTTAGACAAATCACAGAAATAGCAAATCTACAAAGTCAGTTAAACTGGGAAGTTTTGAAAGATCATTCTTTTTATGCAAGTTTAACTGTACTGTTGAGTCAACGTGTTCTTAACTGGTACAGTTTGGTCAAAAAAAGCAGCTTACAGCTTCTTTGAGTGGTACTTTTCAGATCGTTATAGAACCCTCTAAAACACCTAGAATATTCAAGAGTTATCTAGAATTATTTGGAGGCTTCTAGCACTTTTCAGAGCTTTTCAAAAGCATCTAGAACGCTATACATTTTTCTAGAATGTCCTTAAATCTACCAGATCATTGTAGAAGTTTTTAGAACTTGGCCCAACGTTCTGAAGTCTTCTAAAACGTTATTAGAACTTGCGAAAGCTATCCTAGAACTGCTTAGAGACATCAAGCAACTTTCTAAAACAGCTTAGAACGTCCTGAAACATTTGAAAGTTTTCTTGAACGTTCTAAAGACTTTTAGCATCTTCTAAAACAATCTAAAATGTTTTAAAGTATTTTGTAACAACTTTTCAGAACCCTCTGAAACGTTTTAGAACATTTAAGAGTCTTCAGGAGGCTTGTAGTACCTTTCAGAGCATTCTAAAACAACCCAGAACATTCTAGAGCTTTCTGTAACCTTCCAAAACCACAAGGATCTTTGTAGAAGTTTCTAGAACTTGGTAAAACATTCTAAACTCCTCTGAAACGTTCTAGAACATTTGAGAGTGTTCAGGAGGCTTGTAGCATCTTCCAGAACATTCTAAAACAACTCAGAACATTCTTCAGCTTTCTGAAACTTTCCAAAACCACGCGGATCTTTGCAAAAGCCTCTAGAACTTGGCAAAACATTCTAAACCCCTCTGAAACGTTCTAGAACATTTGAGAGTGTTCAGGAGGCTTGTAGCATCTTCCAGAACATTCTAAAACAACTCAGAACATTCTTCAGCTTTCTGAAACTTTCCAAAACCACGCGGATCTTTGCAAAAGCCTCTAGAACTTGGCAGAACATTCTAAACCCCTTTGAAACGTTCTAGAACATTTGAGAGTGTTCAGGAGGCTTGTAGCATCTTCCAGAACATTCTAAAACAACTCAGAACATTCTTCAGCTTTCTGAAACTTTCCAAAACCACGCGGATCTTTGCAAAAGCCTCTAGAACTTGGCAAAACATTCTAAACCCCTTTGAAACGTTCTAGAACATTTAAGAGTGTTCAGGAGGCTTGTAGCATCTTCCAGAACATTCTAAAACAACTCAGAACATTCTTCAGCTTTCTGAAACTTTCCAAAACCACGCGGATCTTTGCAAAAGCCTCTAGAACTTGGCAAAACATTCTAAACCCCTTTGAAACGTTCTAGAACATTTAAGAGTGTTCAGGAGGCTTGTAGCATCTTCCAGAACATTCTAAAACAACTCAGAACATTCTTCAGCTTTCTGAAACTTTCCAAAACCACGCGGATGTTTGCAAAAGCCTCTAGAACTTGGCAAAACATTCTAAACCCCTTTGAAACGTTCTAGAACATTTAAGAGTGTTCAGGAGGCTTGTAGCATTTTCCAGAACATTCTAAAACAACTCAGAACATTCTTCAGCTTTCTGAAACTTTCCAAAACCACGCGGATGTTTGCAAAAGCCTCTAGAACTTGGCAGAACATTCTAAACCCCTCTGAAACGTTCTAGAACATTTAAGAGTGTTCAGGAGGCTTGTAGCATCTTCCAGAACATTCTAAAACAACTCAGAACATTCTTCAGCTTTCTGAAACTTTCCAAAACCACGCGGATCTTTGCAAAAACCTCTAGAACTTGGCAAAACATTCTAAACCCCTCTGAAACGTTCTAGAACATTTGAGAGTGTTCAGGAGGCTTGTAGTACCTTTCAGACCACTATAAAACAACGGAGAACATTCTAGGACTTTCTACAACTTTTCAAAACCACGCGGATGTTTGCAAAAGCCTCTAGAACTTGGCAAACATTCTAAACCCCTTTGAAACGTTCTAGAACATTTGAGAGTGTTCAGGAGGCTTGTAGCATCTTCCAGAACATTCTAAAACAACTCAGAACATTCTTCAGCTTTCTGAAACTTTCCAAAACCACGCGGATCTTTGCAAAAGCCTCTAGAACTTGGCAAAACATTCTAAACCCCTTGAAACGTTCTAGAACATTTGAGAGTGTTCAGGAGGCTTGTAGCATCTTCCAGAACATTCTAAAACAACTCAGAACATTCTTCAGCTTTCTGAAACTTTCCAAAACCACGCGGATCTTTGCAAAAACCTCTAGAACTTGGCAAAACATTCTAAACCCCTTTGAAACGTTCTAGAACATTTGAGAGTGTTCAGGAGGCTTGTAGCATCTTCCAGAACATTCTAAAACAACTCAGAACATTCTTCAGCTTTCTGAAACTTTCCAAAACCACGCGGATCTTTGCAAAAACCTCTAGAACTTGGCAAAACATTCTAAACCCCTCTGAAACGTTCTAGAACATTTGAGAGTGTTCAGGAAGCTTGTAGTACCTTTCAGACCACTATAAAACAACGGAGAACATTCTAGGACTTTCTACAACTTTCCGAAACTACACGGATCTTTGTAGAAGCTTCTAGAACATGGCATGAAAAGTCTTCAGAAGACTTTTTTTAAAAAAAAGTGTGTCGTATTATGCCACCTTGTATAAGTATATGTTTTTTAAATCAGGTATTTATTTTTGCAAAAATATGCCGGACTGCCTGCAAGTTATACTTTTTCAGCGCATTGATGTCAAAATTAGGAAAATAGGTAGGTACTTACCTGAATGTCTAACCACAACAATTAAGCAGGTAGTTACATCATCGGATCCCAAAATGGTAACATTTTCTGAAACAAACATACGTTTAGAATATTAGAAAAAATTTACTACAGTAGAAGTTTAGTTCAGCAAATTAGAATTGTTCTTTTGCCTTTCTTGATAAAGCTTTTTAAAAGTAATTAACTAAATTGTGTTGATTTAATCTTTGTTCTCACAAGTATCCAACTCAAAATCACGTCAGTATGCTACTTTTTCGTGATATTGATAGACAAAAGTAGCGTCAGCCGAATATTAGTCAGATCTATTCTCCTTTTTCAGAAATATCACTTTTGAGCTAACTTTATGAAGAAGTTAAAACGGATTCTAAAGCAAATAAAACGTTTTTGGACTTTGAAAAATCCACATTGGTTTATGGAGTGTCACACTCAATACCCTCAAAAAGTTAATTGTTTGACAGAAGATACATTCTAACAGAAGACTTATTTCTTTGAGCATAATTGAGTCGGTGCAAACTATTTAGAGTTTCTACAGTTCGAGCTCCTTCCCGCATTGCTGTAGCACTGCCTTGGTTTTTGCGTACAATTTACTGGCTTCAGTTAAAAATTCAAGTTGGTAACTTCCCAAATACCCAAATTATGAACCAAATTAGGTTTCATGTCAGATGAGTGTGTTTTCAGTCACTTTAAGAAGGTTCACACACACAAGACGGTTTTAGAGGCTTCTGGTCACTAAAAATGACTTGTAGAAGTTTCTGGTGAAATAATTCTCTCTGGTGTAACACTAAACTACAGTCAGTCGATTAAGTACCTGAGACCTGGACGCTAAATTGTCATGGCGGGAGCACATATCCTGTAAAATCAGGAAAGCTTCGTTTGCACTGTGGACTTGCAGGAGGACTTGTGGTGGCACCTGGGGATTACAACCAAAGGTGGCCCACTGGCTCTACTGCGCCATAGTCAGACCTATACATATGGGGCCCTGGTGTGGTGGACATGTGTGGAAAGAAGTGACGTGCGCACACAATTAGATAGGTTACAAAGGCTCGCAAGCACTGCGATAACGGGAGGCATGAGAACTGCCCCCACGGGAGCACTTGAAGTGCTGCTCAAGTGCCCTGCTTGGACCTTCACATAAAAATGGAAGCCATAGGGACAGCATATAGGCTGCGCACTATGGATCAATTACAGGTTTGCACGTATGGACACTCTTGTATATGGTATTGGGCCACTGAACATATGCCTAGAAGGCTACAGCCCTCAAACTTCCTCAAGGTTGTAATTACCGAGCGGGAGGAGTGGGAGAATGGAGCTGCCCCGGGGGTCGTCCGTGATGGATCCAACTGGTTCACGGATGGATCCAGTAGAAGGGGGCTGACGGGGGCAGGTGTCTGCGCTGAGACAGGCCAAATAGCGAAGCACTTTGCATTGGGTACACACGCTTCTATATTCCAGGCTGAGGTGCTTGCGATCCTGTATTGTGGGCTAGAACTACTTTCGGGCCCGCGACAGGAAGACACAATTAACATTTGTTTTGACAGCCGAGCTGCCATCATGACAATCAGTGCTGAGGTAGTGCACTCGAAATTGGTTCTGGAGTGCAAAACAACCCTGGCCCAAAAGAACGACATACGTCTTGTGTGGGTTCCGGGAAATGAAGAGGCGGATCGACTGGCAAAACTGGACACTCAGAAAGTGCCTGTTGGTCCAGAACCGACTGTGGGGATCGCCAATAGCAGGGTGATCCAGTCGCTAAAATCTTTAGTCCAGCAGCTGTTTCAAGAACGCTGGGACTCCGCCATAGGTATGAGGCAGGCCAAAGAACTCATCAGTGGCCCATCAGTCAAAAATATGAAATACCTGCTGGAACTGAGCAGAGAGAACTTAAGGACGGTGACCGGCCTACTGACTGGCCATTGCCCCTCTGAGACGGCATCAGTACTTGATGGGTATAACCGAGGATCCTACTTGTCGAGGATGCTTGGAAGAGGAAGAGTCGGCATGACACATCTTAATGTGGTGTCCAGCCTTCACTCGTTCGCGGACAATTCCTGGGACAGTCAATAATGACCCCCAGGACAATCAAGGATCTAAGACCTAGCGACTGGACTGCTGTAGCTACCAACAACCGGGACGTGACGGGCCCATACAGGAGGCCTATACGTTTCTGGGGCGCTGCCCCCCCGGTTTGCCAAACAACAACAGAGGTTTCTGGTAATACAAAATTACTTCTAGAGGCATCTGGCACAAGTCTTGACAAGCTTAAGACAGTTTTAGATGCTTTTGGCCACTAAAAATGACTTATTGAAGCTTCTGGCAACTAAAAATGACTTGTAGAGGCTTCTGGCAAATTAAAAACGACGAAGCTGAAGAAAATTTTAGAGTCTTCTGACAATACAAAATGGCTTTTAGAAGGCTTCTTCATCTGGCACAAGTCTTGACAAGCTTAAGACAGTTTTAGATGCTTTTGGCCACTAAAAATGACTTATTGAAGCTTCTGGCAACTAAAAATGACTTGTAGAGTCTTCTGGCAACTAAAAATGACTTGCAGAGGCTTCTGGCAAACAAAAAACGACGAAGTTGAAGACAATTTTAGAGGCTTCTTCATCTGGCACAAGTCTTGACAAGCTTAAGACTGTTTTAGATGCTTTTGGCCACTAAAAATGACTTATTGAAGCTTCTGGCAACTAAAAATGACTTGTAGAGGCTTCTGGCAAACTAAAAACGACGAAGCTGAAGAAAATTTTAGTCTTCTGACAATTGCTTTTAGAAGCTTCTTCATCTTCTGACAAGCTTATGAAAGCTTCTGGCAACTAAAAATGACTTGTAGAGGCTTCTGGCAAACTAAAAACGACGAAGCTGAAGAAAATTTTAGTCTTTTGACAATACAAAATGGCTTTTAGAGGTTTCTGGTCATTTAGAAACACTCTTGACAAGCTTAAGAAAGATTTAGATGCTTTTGGCCACTAAAAATGACTTATTGAAGCTTCTGGCAACTAAAAATGACTTGTAGAGGCTTCTGGCAAACAAAAAACGACGAAGTTGAAGACAATTTTAGAGGCTTCTGACAATACAAAATGGCTTTTAGAGGCTTCTTCATCTGGCACAAGTCTTGACAAGCTTAAGACAGTTTTAGATGCTTTTGGCCACTAAAAATGACTTATTGAAGCTTCTGCCAACTAAAAATAACTTGTAGAGCCTTCTGACAAACTAAAAATGACTTGTAGAGGCTTCTGGCAAACAAAAAACGACGAAGTTGAAGACAATTTTAGAGGCTTCTGACAATACAAAATGGCTTTTAGAGGCTTCTTCATCTGGCACAAGTCTTGACAAGCTTAAGACAGTTTTAGATGCTTTTGGCCACTAAAAATGACTTATTGAAGCTTCTGGCAACTAAAAATGACTTGTAGAGGCTTCTGGCAACTAAAAAATGACTTGTAGAGGCTCATCTGCAAACTTAAAAAACGGCAAAGTTATTGACCAGGCTTCTGAAAATACAAAATGGCTTTTAGAGGTTTCTGGTCCGTTAGAAACAGTAGTCTTGACAAGCTTAAGAAGGATTTAGATGCTTTTGGCCACTAAAAACGACGAAGCTGAAGAAAATTGAAAGGCTTCTGACAATACAAAATGACTTTTAGAGGCTTCTGGCCTTTTAGAAACAGTCTTGACAAGCTCAAGGAAGTTTTAGATGCTTTTGGCCACTAAAAATGACTTATTGAAAGCTTCTGGCAACTAAAAATGACTTGTAGAGGCTTCTGGCAACTAAAAATGACTTATAGAGGCTTCTGGCAAACTAAAAACGACGAAGCTGAAGAAAATTGAAAGGCTTCTGACAATACAAAATGACTTTTAGAGGTTTCTGGCCCTTTAGAAACAGTCTTGACAAGCTCAAGGAAGATTTAGATGCTTTTGGCCACTAAAAATGACTTATTGAAAGCTTCTGGCAACTAAAAATGACTTGTAGAGCCTTCTGGCAACTAAAAAATGACTTATAACTAAAAAAAATGACTTGTAGAGGCTTCTGGCAAACTCTTGACAAAAACGACGAAGCCACTGAAGAAAATTTTAGAGAAGCTTCTGACAATACAAAATGGCTTTTAGAGGCTTCTTCATCTGGCACAAGTCTTGACAAGCTTAAGACAGTTTTAGATGCTTTTGGCCACTAAAAATGACTTATTTGAAGCTTCTGACCAATATAAAAATGACTTGTAGAGTCTTCTGGCAAACTAAAAACGACGAAGCTGAAGACAATTGAAAATTGCATTCTTCTGACATAAATACAAAATGACTTCGTAGAGGCTTCTGGTCATTTAGAAACACTCTTGACAAGCTTAGGACCAAAATCGTCTGCGGATATCTATTTTCGTCAATTCGTGATTTGTTTGATGAGGAATATCGATTGGGAGGGCGCCATGGTCTAAAGAGACCATAGATGTTACCATAGCTTCTTTGAATTGTGTAATGGATATTTTTTTTCCGGTTACTTCTCTATAAAGATAGTGTGCATTTACTAATGTAGTTCCGAATAGGAACTCAAAAGCCAACTTTCGGTACCACTTAAGCCCTCTTCGAAGACAAGGATTGTAGGATTTTAGTTGGTCCGAGAGATCTATGAAAGCTTTATTTTTGTTATAATTTACAACGACAGTAGGTTTTTCTGTTTCTTGACCTCTTGAGTTAGTAACAGTCATTGTCTCGTCAGTTTCTCTTGTAGAAAGAGTTAAAACGTCTCTCTTATCTTTCCATTTCATCATGACTACACCTGTATTGCTTTCTCTTGCTATAAATTCTCCCTTCGAAAGTCTTTTGTCCAGCACTTCTCTGCAGTTTTGCTGTCTGTTCGAGCGGAGTGTTCCTGTCAAATACGTTTTACGGTCAAGCAATTTGTGAGCTAGTTCCATGCTAGTGTAGAAATTATCAGTATAAAGTATTCTGCCTCGATCTAAAAGATTGTCCATAAGTTGAAATACTACTTGAGTGGATGCTCGTTCATTTTGGTTAGTTTTATCTTTTCCACAATAGACAGAAGTTTTATATGTATAACCGTGCTCTAAACACAATTTATAGAGTTTGATTCCAAACTTATGGCGCTTGTTGCGTATGTATTGTCGAAAAACAAGCCTTCCTCTGAAAGGTACAAGTGATTCGTCTATGCAAACCGATTGACCAGGAACTATCGCATACATATACCTTTCATTTAGCTGTTCTAACAATGGCTTTATTTTTCGAAGCCTGTCCGTTGTTACCACGTTAGCATCATTATCGCTAAAATGCAAAGAGCGAAGTAATAGTTCAAATCTATTTCGGGACAACTTGCTTTTTATCTCATTTTTATAGAGCGCACTCTTCGACCAGTAGTCGGACATATCAGGAAAACGAGCTAAACCCATCCATAATATTATGCCCATAAACTTTTTTATTTCATCTTCATTGGTGTTCACCCATTTATGTAATCGAGATTTTGGAAATTTTGTTTTTTTCTTTTGTTGTTCCGCGTAAATATTAGTTTGGTTGACAATATTTGCCAGAACTTCAGGCGTCAGAAATATTGTAAAAAAATCGTATGGTTCCTTGTCGTGATAATTCACGTATATATCAGGGTTTATTCCAGTATTTTGAACATCAAAGTGAAAGTTTTTCATAGCAGTTCCGGACACATTACTCCATATAACATCAGATTCTACAACAAACAACGTAAACTCAATAAGTTTGTTTTCATTTTAGCAAAGTAATGTGATAAAACTAGAACAGTGCGTATTTTTACGTGCGTAATTGTACTATTGATAAAACATTTACCTTTGGATGTAGAAGAAGCCGGAAAACCACAAGAATTATTAGCAATATTCGAAATTTTAGTATGTAATCTTTTTCTTCGTTTTCGCGGTATGTCATTCACGGAATTGTCACTATCATAATCACTCGACGAGGAGGGTTCATACGAATCCGATGAACTTGCTAAAAACGGTTCTGGCTCCTCATCCGACATCAGTTCGTCCCATAAATGTTGCAGTGCTTCTTGATTTTTTTCGAATTCTCCCATTTTGGCGCCAAATCGACCAATAATACTAAATACACGCACGCGCAAAACTAATCTGCCTATTTTATAAGCAACGGCTCTTTGACGAAGTTCTCGAACACAAGCAGTGTTGCCGTTTTACTACATAATAACAGTTTTATCCAAATGGCACAACATATGTGCCATGATATCCTAAAGAATAATTCTACGTCTCACGCCTCATGGCACAAATGCGGTGCCATATTTAAAAACATGTCAAAATGACAGTAAGATTACATTTCTGAAATTGACAATTTGTAATTAGATTATACTTAGCAGTAAATGATAGAAAATACAAAAATTAAAAATTGACCCGTAGGACCCATTTTTTTGCTTATATTGTGGCGGTTAACGTGTTAAGAAAGATTTAGATGCTTTTGGCCACTAAAAATGACTTATTGAAAGCTTCTGGCAACTAAAAATGACTTGTAGAGCCTTCTGGCAACTAAAAATGACTTGTAGAGGCTTCTGGCAAACAAAAAACGACGAAGTTGAAGACAATTTTAGAGGCTTCTGACAATACAAAATGGCTTTTAGAGGCTTCTTCATCTGGCACAAGTCTTGACAAGCTTAAGACAGTTTTAGATGCTTTTGGCCACTAAAAATGACTTATTGAAGCTTCTGGCAACTAAAAATGACTTGTAGAGGCTTCTGGCAAACTAAAAACGACGAAGCTGAAGAAATTTAAAGGCTTCTGACAATACAAAATGGCTTTTAGAGGCTTCTGGTCCTTTAGAAACACTCTTGACAAGCTTAAGAAAGATTTAGATGCTTTTGGCCACTAAAAATGACTTATTGAATCTTCTGCCAACTAAAAATAACTTGTAGAGCCTTCTGACAAACTAAAAATGACTTATAGAGGCTTCTGGCAAACTAAAAACGACGAAGCTGAAGAAAATTGAAAGGCTTCTGACAATACAAAATGACTTTTAGAGGCTTCTGGCCCTTTAGAAACACTCTTGACAAGCTTAAGAAAGATTTAGATGCTTTTGGCCACTAAAAATGACTTATTGAATCTTCTGCCAACTAAAAATAACTTGTAGAGCCTTCTGACAAACTAAAAATGACTTGTAGAGGCTTCTGGCAAATTAAAAACGACGAAGCTGAAGAAAATTTTTCCTGACAATACAAAATGGCTTTTAGAAGGCTTCTTCATCTGGCACAAGTCTTGACAAGCTTAAGACAGTTTTAGATGCTTTTGGCCACTAAAAATGACTTATTGAAGCTTCTGGCAACTAAAAATGACTTGTAGAGGCTTCTGGCAAACAAAAAACGACGAAGTTGAAGACAATTTTAGAGGCTTCTGACAATACAAAATGGCTTTTAGAAGACTTCTTCATCTGGCACAAGTCTTGACAAGCTTAAGACAGTTTTAGATGCTTTTGGCCACTAAAAATGACTTATTGAAGCTTCTGGCAAACTAAAAACGACAAAGCTGAAGAAAATTTTAGTCTTTTGACAATGCAAAATGGCTTTTAGAGGTATCTGGTCCTTCTGGCAACTAAAAATGACTTGTAGAGGCTTCTGGCAAACTAAAAACGACGAAGCTGAAGAAAATTTTAGTCTTTTGACAATACAAAATGGCTTTTAGAGGCTTCTTCATCTGGCACAAGTCTTGACAAGCTTAAGACAGTTTTAGATGCTTTTGGCCACTAAAAATGACTTATTGAAGCTTCTGACAACTAAAAATGACTTGTAGAGCCTTTTGGCAACTAAAAATGACTTGTAGAGGCTTCTGGCAAACAAAAAACGACGAAGTTGAAGACAATTTTAGAGGCTTCTGACAATACAAAATGGCTTTTAGAGGCTTCTTCATCTGGCACAAGTCTTGACAAGCTTAAGACAGTTTTAGATGCTTTTGGCCACTAAAAATGACTTATTGAAGCTTCTGCCAACTAAAAATAACTTGTAGAGGCTTCTGGCAAACAAAAAACGACGAAGTTGAAGACAATTTTAGAGGCTTCTGACAATACAAAATGGCTTTTAGAGGCTTCTTCATCTGGCACAAGTCTTGACAAGCTTAAGACAGTTTTAGATGCTTTTGGCCACTAAAAATGACTTATTGAATCTTCTGCCAACTAAAAATAACTTGTAGAGCCTTCTGACAAACTAAAAATGACTTATAGAGGCTTCTGGCAAACTAAAAACGACGAAGCTGAAGAAAATTGAAAGGCTTCTGACAATACAAAATGACTTTTAGAGGTTTCTGGCCCTTTAGAAACAGTCTTGACAAGCTCAAGGAAGATTTAGATGCTTTTGGCCACTAAAAATGACTTATTGAATCTTCTGCCAACTAAAAATAACTTGTAGAGCCTTCTGACAAACTAAAAATGACTTGTAGAGGCTTCTGGCAAATTAAAAACGACGAAGCTGAAGAAAATTTTTCCTGACAATACAAAATGGCTTTTAGAAGGCTTCTTCATCTGGCACAAGTCTTGACAAGCTTAAGACAGTTTTAGATGCTTTTGGCCACTAAAAATGACTTATTGAAGCTTCTGACAACTAAAAATGACTTGTAGAGCCTTTTGGCAACTAAAAATGACTTGTAGAGGCTTCTGGCAAACAAAAAACGGCGAAGTTGAAGACAATTTTAGAGGCTTCTGGTCCTTTAGAAACAGTAGTCTTGACAAGCTTAAGAAGGATTTAGATGCTTTTGGCCACTAAAAATGACTTGTAGAAGCTTCTGGCAAACTAAAAACGACGAAGCTGAAGAAAATTGAAAGGCTTCTGACAATACAAAATGACTTTTAGAGGCTTCTGGCCATACAAAATGGCTAGAGGCACCTGGCACTTTAAAAACTGTATTGGCCAGCTTAAGAAAGATTTAGATGCTTTTGGCAACTAAAAATGACTCGTAGAGGCTTCTGGCAATACAAAATGACTTTTAGAGGCTTCTGGCCCTTTAGAAACAGTCTTGACAAGCTTAAGGAAGTTTTAGTTGCTTTTGGCCACTAAAAATGACTTGTAGAAGCTTCTGCCAACTAAAAATGACTTGTAAAGGCTTCTGGCAAAAACTACCGTGTCCGAGATATTGGACTTTTTTAACTTTGTTTTTTTCGAAATTTCATAAAAAATTTGAAAACTTTGAAAATGACTTTGTTTCGAGAATAGGGTTTTACAATTCAATTTGATCTTTCCTTGAAGCACTTTTTTGGAAACTTTGGATATAGGTAAGTTTGCTTAGATCGCCTTATTTTTGACCAAGAAATTTAATGTGATTAAGCGTTGTACAGTCATTTCAGGGACACCCTGTATAATTTTTCTGCCTTGATTTTTTCCGTAATTATTTCAATAAAATCATATAAATATAGTATGTGAACTTGCGGATGTACAAGTTTGCGGTTCACAGTATACCAACATTATCATTCATTAGGTAGTAAATAAATAATTCTTACTGTCATGGGGCACCGTAGCAGCCTGTTCTCTCTGCAGCACGTAAAGTAATCCAACGGGACCAATAACCTTATTGGGTACGGACAACAATTGCGCGGCTGTTTCTCGGTACACGGGATGATTCAAGTAGAGAGCCCTGCTATCTGGAGGACAATCTTCTTGCAACACGCCGTTTAAAACCAAGACCATCCTTTCGATCTGAAATGTGTATATTCATATTAGTCTTCATGCTTTACATGACTTAAATCTAATCTAAGGCGCACACATGTTTTCATACCGGGTGTGTCTAAAAAGTCTGGACACAACTGTCTCTCTGACGTCGTATACAGGGACAACACCCTGTGTATGACTGTTGTAAATTTGACAGTTTAATTTAATTAAAAAGTGAGATAGAAGTTAATATGTTCATTTTTTGAAAAACACTGTTTTTTGAAAAATTGCATTTCACTCTAAAACCATTGTTCTAATTTAGATAGTCTGAAAATTGAAAATTTGGCATTTGTGAGGCAGCTTTCTGACTTCTGACACAAAAAAACGATTTTCTGGCTTCAAAAATTAACGTTCTTAACTTCTATCTCACTGTTTCAAGTTTGGATCTTTGAAAATTGCATTTCAACTCTTAAAACCATTGTTCTAATTTAGAGAGTCTGAAATTGAAAATTTTAGAGATTTAAGGCAGATTTTAGGACTTTTGACATTAGAAAATTGTTTTTTTACTTTTAAAATTAACATGTTAAACTTCTGTTCCCTGTTTAGAACTTTAAACTTTTAAAGTTGCATTTTTAACTTTAAAACCATACTATCCAATTTTAGACAGTCTGAAAATTGAAAATTTGACACTTGTGAGGCAGACTTTTTGACTTCTGACATTTAAAAACGCTTTTTTGGCTTTAGAAATTAACGTTTTTAACTTCTATCTCAATGTCTCAAGTTTCAATCTTTAAAAATTGCATTTTCAACTCTAAAACCACTGTTCCAATTTAGATTGAAAATTTGAGAGTTTTGTGGCAGATTTTTGGACTTTTGACTTTAAAAAACACATTTGAAAATTACCATGTTACATTTTTTATTCCACTGTCTAGAGCTTTAAACTTTGAAAATTGCATTTTTTACTTTAAAACCATACTATCCAAATTTAGACAGTCTGAAAATTGAAAATTTGACACTTGTTAGGCAACTTTTTGACTTCTGACACAAAAAAAGCTTTTCTGGCTTTAAAAATTAACATTTTTAACTTCAATCTCAAGTTTCAATATTTGAAAATTGCATTTCAACTCTAAAACTACTGTTCTAATTTAGATAGTCTGAAAATTGAAAATTTGACAGTTTAAGGGCAAATTTTTGTACTTTTGACACTAGAAAATTGATTTCTCACTTTGAAAATCAACATGTTAAACTTCTATTCCACTGTCTTGAGCTTCAAGCTTTGAAAATTGCATTTTTAACTTTAAAACACATTATTCAAATTTAACAGTCTGAAAATTAAAATTTTGACATTTGTGAGACAGCTTTTGACTTCTGACACTAAAAAACGCTTTTCTGGCTTTAAAAATTGACATTTTTAACTTCTATATATTTCACTGTCTGAAATTTCAATTTTTGAAAATTACATTTCAACTCTAAAACCATTGTTCTAATTTAGAGAGTCTGAAAATTTGAGAGTTTTAAGGCAAATTTTTGGACTTTTGACACTAAAATATTGTTTTTTTCACTTTGAAAATGAACATATTAAACTTCTATTCGACTGTCTAGAGCTTCAAACTTTGAAAATGGCATTTTTAACTTTAAAACCACACTATTCAAATTTAGACAATCTGAAAATTGAAAATTTGACATTTGTGAGACAGATTTTTGACTTCTGACCATAAAAAAATCATTTCTAACTGTAAAAATTAACATTTCAAACTTCTGTCTTGCTGTCTCAAGTTTCGATCTTTGAAAATTGCATTTCAACTCTAAAACCATTGTTCTAATTTAGACAGTCTGAAAATTGTAAATTTGACAGTGTTAAGGTAGTTTTTTTACTTTTGACACTAGAAAACTGTTTTCTCATTTTGAAAATTAACATGTTAAACTTCTATTCCACGGTCTACAGCTTCAAACTTTGAACATTTCATTTTTAACTTTAAAACCACACTATTCAAATTTAGACAGTCTGAAAATTGAAATTTTGACATTTGTGTGGCAGCTTTTTGACTTCTGACACTAAAAAACGCTTTTCTGGCTTTAAAAATTAACTTTTTTTACTTCTATCTCACTGTCACAAGTTTCAATTTTTAAAAATTGCATTTTCAACTCTAAAACCACTGTTCCAATTTAGATAGTCTAAAAATTGAAAATTTGAGAGTTTTATGGCAGATTTTTGGACTTTTGAGGCTAGAAAACTGTTTTTTCACTTTGAAAATCAACATGTTAAACTTCTATTCCACTGTTTTGAGTTTCAAACTTTGAAAACTGCATTTTTAACTTTAAAACCATACTATCCAAATTTAGACAGGCTGAAATTTGAAAATTTGACAGATTAAAGGCAAATTTTTGGACTTTTGACGCTAGAAAACTGTTTTTTCACTTTGAAAATCAACTTGTTAAACTTCTATTCCACTGTTTCGAGTTTCAAACTTTGAAAATTGCATTTTTAACTTTAAAACCATACTATCCAAATTTAGACAGACTGAAATTTGAAAACTTGACAGATTAAAGGCAAATTTTTGGACTTTTGACGCTAGAAAACTGTTTTTTCACTTTGAAAATCAACTTGTTAAACTTCTATTCCACTGTTTCGAGTTTCAAACTTTGAACATTTCATTTTTAACTTTAAAACCACACTATTCAAATTTAGACAGACTGAAATTTGAAAATTTGACACTTGTGAGGCAAATTTTTGACTTCTAACACAAAAAAAGCTTTTCTGGCTTTAAAAATTAACATTCTTAACTTCAATCTCAAGTTTCAATATTTGAAAATTGCATTTCAACTTTAAAACTACTGTTCCAATTTAGATAGTCCAAAAATTGAAAATTTGAGAGTTTTAAGGCAGATTTTTGGACTTTTGACGCTAGAAAACTGTTTTTTCAATTTGAAAAGCAACATGTTAAACTTCTATTCCACGGTCTACAGCTTCAAACTTTGAAAATTTTATTTTTAACAGTCTGAAAATTGTTTTCTCACTTTGAAAATCAACATGTTAAACTTCTATTCCACTGTCTAGAGCCTCAAGCTTTCAAAATTGCATTTTTAACTTTAAAAACCACACTATTCAAATTTAGACAGTCTGAAAATTGAAAATTTGACATTTGTGGGGCAGCTTTTTGACTTCTGACACTAAAAAACGCTTATCTGGAAACCAAAAATGACTTGTAGAGCCTTTTGGCAACTAAAAATGACTTGTAGAGGCTTCTGGCCATATAAAATGTCTAGAGGCATCTGGCACTTTAAAAACTGTCTTGACAAGCTTAAGAAAGTTTTAGATGCTTTTGGCCACTAAAAATGACTTGTAGAAGCTTCTGCCAAACTAAAAATGACTTGTAGAGGCTTCTGGCAAACTACCGTGTCCGAGATATTGGACTTTTTTAACTTTGTTTTTTCGAAATTTTATCAAAAATTTGAAAATGACTTTGTTTCTTGAAAGCACTTTGCTTAGATCGCCTTATTTTTGACCAAGAAATTTTAAAAACCTCATTTTTTTTTTAACTTTAAAATCACACTATTCAAATTTTGACAATCTGAAAATTGAAAATTTGACATTTGTGAGACAACTTTTTGACTTCTGACACTAAAAAACGCACTTCTGGCTTTAAAAATTAACATTTTTACCTTCTATCTCACTGTCTCAAGTTTCAATTTTTGAAAATTGCATTTCAACTCTATCACTATTGTTCTAATTTAGAGAGTCTGAAAATTGAAAATTTGACATTTGTAAAACAGATTTTTGACTTCTGACCATAAAAAAACCATTTCTAACTTTAAAAATTAACATTTCAATCTTCTGTCTTGCTGTCTCAAGTTTCAAACATTGAAAATTGCAATTTCAACTCCAACATCACACTATCCAAATTTAGACAGTTGCAAGGCAGGTTTTGTGGTTTTTTACACTAGAAAGCGCTTTTCTGCCTTTAAAAATGTATATTTTTTACTTCTATGTCACTGTCTCAAGTTTCAATTTTTGGAAAATTGCATTTTCAACTCTAAAACCACTGTTCCAATTTAGATTGCAGATTTTTAAACTTTTGACACTAGAAAATTATTTTTTTACTTTGAAAATTAACATTTTAAAATTTTTAACTCTATAATATTCAAAATGTATACAGGCTGTGAGAAAAATCAGTAGTTTGTCAGAGATATTTGCTATATCCCAGACTTTTTATACACGCTGTATTATCCGCTTTTTGCTTCTACTACAACTCATCTTTGCTCGTCAGTTCGTTAAAACTAATGAACTGATTTTCGCAGAAAAAAACGTTAAATTGTTGATAGTATAGTATTATTTCATGTTTTGCTGATATATCCCCAATCTTTACGTAAACGTTTTAAATGTTATAAACATTAGTATCTGTATTACCAATAATAATTATTATCCAGAGTATAAATAGACGTTTCAGTTAATTAATCGATCGATTGCTTCGTTGTGTGATGATTTCTAAGTAATACCCGTTATCTGTTATACAGGGATCTATNNAACAAANACCCCCATCNNTACGCCNNGNTTTNATNNNTTCACATCGGCTGCGCATNGGNGGTTNAAANANNAGAGNAANTCNCGNGTCAGGCNGTCNAGCNAAANCACACGCNCTTGCCAAGACCTGANTGGGACTGAGTTNTAATNTAANNATNTANNTNCACCGAAAANATGNGNCNCGGGGGNTTCCNCCTTCTNGCTAGTACGATGCNCTCAGNTGCGATGANGGGNACNTGGTGACTCTTAGCTNCGCACATNGTGNGATTGGCGNAGCNNTCCCCCTTGGTAGCATNCGNGNAATATNGCCGTGCNGGGNGATNNGACTTNCNANTGATTGCNGCATCAATGNCGGGGTAACNNGAAANAAGCNCCTTAGCCACTCGGNNCCNCNNACCGNNCANTTATNCCACCATAATCTAAGGCGCGCGCNCNGAATTCGACGCCACNAATNTNNACAATCNTAGGTAANACGGNNNNGGGTGNNATGGCGTACTCATAGCTAAGAACAACAACCCTTTTAACAACCGAACCGTAAAGGTACATTTTTGGTTCCTATAAATAATATAAATTTTTTCTACGAATGTTTGCAAATAAGCTACTTTGCATACGTAAAAGTGTGTGCAAAGTGGCACTCTCCCGCACACTTTTTAAAATGCTGATTATACCTTGCAACAGTGGTTTTATATAGACTATTATACATAAAATCTGCTTAGAATTTTGCGTAGAATTCAAAAATGTAATAATATTCAGGGGTTTCATATAAAAAACACGACTTTTTTCACATTATTCTTCCGTACAGTTTAGGTAAATAAACCACCTTGTCTCTGTCTTTGAAAATGAGGCTTGTTTCCTTAGAAACCAAAGCTCATTGTCAAACAACGCATTTATATGCAATTTAAAGTCTACAACAGTGTTTATTCTTACTTATTTAAGTTAAAAAAACTATTTTTTCTAATTTTGGCATATAAAGTGACACTTTTCAAAACTGATTAGAGTGACAAAACGTTTTACTTTTCATCACTCCCTGTTTTTATGCATTTCCGTAGAAACATATGGGCGACATCCATCATAACATGTCGTTGTCACTGTTTATACAAGGTGCTATGAAAGTGAATATTTGTGTTAAATCACTTTAAAAGATGGTTTTTACCGCTTTTTGGTCAAAATTAGAAAAAATTATGTATGCAACACGTTTCGAAAATGTCTTACTGTGTAACTCATTCAAATTGTAGGACCTCGCTGCGCTCGCCCTACAAACATTCATTCGTTACACAAAATCGATCTTTTCGTAACTGGTTACATAAATAGCTATTAATAATGGATATCACTGAAGATGAACTTCCGGAAGATGTTCTAAAAGCCGCCAACATGGCTAGTTTGCAATTGCTGCCTCTCAAATCGCGAGAAAAATACGAGAAACAGTACGAGTTGTTTACCCAATGGTGCGAACAAAAGGGGATAAAAACCTTAAAGGAAGAGGTACTTTTAGCGTATTTTGTTACTTTAAGCAAAGAATTCAAACCTAACACAATGTGGTCAAAGTATTCAATGCTCAAAAATGTAATAAAAATAAAAAGAGACATCGATATCGGTGAATTTTATAAGCTCACTGCAGTTCTGAAAAAGCAGAATGTTTGTTTTAAACCTAAAAAGGCGAAAATTTTTACGAAAGAAGAAATATTCAGTTTTATGAACTCCGCACCAGATGAAATTTACCTGTTAATTAAAGTTGCCACTATATTCGACTTGCTGGTGCATGTCGAAGGGAAGAGCTAGCCAATTTAACCACTACAGATATTGAAGACAAAGGAAACCTCATAATTGTTAAAATTAGGGATTCCAAAAATCATACAGCAAGAAACTTTATAATATCAGAAGAAGTTCATAACGGAACCTACCTGCAACTGTACAGAAGATACACCGGCCTACGTCCAAAAAAGTCAAACAATCGTTTTTTCCTAGTTTACAGAAAGGGTAAATGTTTTTCGCAAAGTGTTGGAGTAAACAGTTTTGGAAAAATGCCCTCTGAAATAGCTATTTTTTTGAAGTTGCCAAATCCAGAACTCTACACAGGGCACAGTTATCGTCGATCATCGGCAACGTTCCTGGCCGATTCTGGAGAAGGAATCACTGACATAAAACGCTTGGGGGTTGGAAATCGACTACGGTAGCTGAAGAATACATTGATGAATCCACAAGTTATAAAAAAGGATTAAGTAACAAAATTCTGACCTTCAATCCTAAAGAAAGTGAAGCAGTTCCAAGTACCAGTATTTTACCTTCAGTTGCTCAATCTGCGATCAATTTAAAAAACGACACCAACTGTACATTTAACATTAATGTTGTTAATAACAATAAATAGTTATAAGTTGTTGTTTTTAATATCAATAAAAATTAAAAACAAAATGTATAGATATTTCATTCGTAGAAAAAATATTGTTCCTAACACGTGTGCAAAGTAGTTTTACCGCACTTGAAGCTTATCCGAACTCCGCTTCGCGTCGTTCGTCTAACTGCTTTCGCGTGTGGGAAAACATAACTTTGCACACTGAATAGGAAAACTACTATTTCAGCACTTTATTCAGTGTATAGTGAACATGTCAAATAACTGAGTTATACAGGATGTCGTGATATATGGCTGAGGAACAGTCTTATAGGGTCACCCGGTACATCTAGTTTATAGTTTCAATGTACTCTTATCCACGCGCATATAAAACATTGTAAAGCATACTTACTGCTATTGAAAACCTACCGTAGAACCATAGTGTCTTATAGCACATATATTCCATTTTCTAGAGTACTTTTTGCCCTTACACCCAGGAGCATCCTGAAGAACTGGTTGCATTTGAAAATTACGGAAGGTTTCAGTTTCGTTCAAAGCTAGAGTCATATTTATAGCTTGCAGCATTACTTCCACATCGTCAGGATGTGCGTAGTTATTGGAATCGATTAAGGGCTTATCTTTGGGATCGCTGGATTTCAAAGTGATCGTTCCTCGTGACTTTGGATGAAACAACGCGATGTAGAGGGTTAGGTCAGTTTCTTCGTTTCCTTTCATATAATCGACTGTTGCGTTACTGAACCTGTTTAACAACAATACGGTTTGTTGGTTAACCAGATACAATAAGAAATTCCTGAATTACCTGAACAGTTTTTGAACAGAAGTTGGACCTGCGTAGGGCTCAAAAGTCGCCAATTCGATATTGGGCCTACCCGCACTGTCACCATAGCTCGACCAAGCCACCACATTTGCCCCGTTTGTTAAAGGTCTAAGATGATTCTGATAACGTTTCACTTGCTCCAAAAAAGTGTAATTATATAAAGTACGGTTAGTTCTGAAACATACGTTGTGTTAGATTTGGTTGAAGTTACATCAGAACAACTCTTACTTTATGTAAAACCCTAAGAAGAACGAATGGTCCTGGTAATACTGACCTACCGGTAAGTCAGCAATTACTGGGATATCCAACGCTTCCAGGTCTTTGCTAGGCCCTATACCCGAATGTAACAGCAGAAATGCAGAGTTGTAAGGCCCTCCTAAAATTGAATTATGAAGTGTCTTAGAGACTTGGACCGTTAACAGAATATACGAAAAAAATACAGGCATTTGAGATGTGGACCCACATAAGAATGCTCAGAGAACATGTCCAACGCAGAAGTGCCTAACAGAATGAGTATTTGGAGGTGTTAAAGGAGACGAAGAGAAGAAAGATCACCTATCTGGGTCACATAATGCAGGCTTCAAAATATGAGACACTCCACTTGATAATCTGGGAAAAAGGGGAATATATTGGCTGCGGAATCTGTGAGAATGGTTGTGCTTCTGCAGATTTATTTAGAGGAGCAGTTTTTAAGGTCAGGATGGAGAGGAGAAGAAGAATAATAAAACCGTTGAACGTTGTGATGGAAATGGAAGAACACTACTTAACTGGTTTCTAGTTCATCAACTAACCTGATATTATAATCTCCTTATTGGCATAGGCAATGTATTTAGTTTGATTTTTGACAAAGATAACTCCTGTTGCGGTCACGTTATCGTCGTCTATAATCACTTTGGTCACGTAACTATTGATGCTGACTTCCAAATTGGTTCTATTTAGGGCACGGTTAATAAAACTGGTGACGGCACTGGCGCGTTCATTTCCCTTCATAGTCACCGCAATCCTAGAAACACCATCACTGGCCACCCCATTGAAATCTTCATAGCTGAAGCCTTGTTCGTAGAAGGCATTTAGCAATGGTTCGGTCTGGAAAATGTAACAAGTTCAAATCGGTTTGTGTAACAAACCCTTTAATAGTACCGTTTCAGAGTCCACGTCATTGCTAACAGTCAAATAGCCGTCGTGTCCATGGTACTCATCGTCTCTGGGTTCATAAGTGACATTTTCAGATTTAATGTAATAGGGCAGCACTTCTTCCCAAGTCCAGTTTTGCGCACCATACACGTCAACCTATGAAAAATGCAGAAAAACTATTTTCAAAACAGGAATATGGGGTGTGTATTTAACTTTATCGTTTAGAAGTAGTGAAAGGAAGGAAGACAATCGACAATAGATTGCAGTCTGAATAAACGAATTTTTAAACTATACCTAGTATTAAATAACAAGTTTTTAGACTATTCAGTACAAATTTGGACTCTCACAAGTCTTGAATGATCAGTTTTACACGACTTTTGGTCTGAAAAAATTGCACGCCAGTAAAAATTAGTCCAAAAATCCTGTTTTTTTAACTATTTTCTGTGTCAAATATTAACTAGAGAACCTCACAGATGACCAGAATTGTATCCTTTTGAACCATTTTAAAGTAAAAAAATACAATAACCCAAGTAGACATTTTTGTCAGTTTTAAATAATATCCAGTGAGCGTAGAAAATATAGAGTGGGAAAATAAAGACTCTCCCTGTATATCGACGATTCTAAACTATTTTGACGGCCAACGGTCTGACAGTTAAAAGCAAGAAAACGATTTTTTAAACTGAAATTTGTGTCTTCCATAGGGAGCGTTCTTCAGGAAAATGACATAATGCATATGTCAATTTATTTTTTGATGGGCTATTGGCGTTTCAAGATAAGAGAAACTCCCTCTGGTGATCAGTTTTGAAAACAGTTTCGGGCATTCCAGCTGTCATTTCTCTGTTTGTTTAAGTTGATTTTGGTTAGGAATTTAGCACTAGTTTCATAAATATGAAATGAAATCAGTGTCATATTATTTATAATGTTAGGTTAGAAACGTGTTGCCCGATTTTAGTTCAACTGGCGCTGCGATCTTAACTTGAAATCGAATAGTGAATTATTGACACTTAAAACTGGACCACCCTGTATAATCACGTTCAGAAATTCGTATTATTAAAAATATAGCAGACAGCCAGAAGCAGTGCACAATGTCCAGTCATCAGTCTCGTGCAACACCATGTAGTCATTCCGAATCAATGAATGTATTTTTAATAATACGAATTTCTGGTGGTGACACTGGTGACAGTATTCTATTTCCTTGCAAATCACTTGTGTATATTTACCCATCTTTGGAAATCACCGGGATGAGCTCGAAGGTAAAATCCCCCATTTATACTGGACGCCCCTCCTAAAACTCTACCACCCCTAACAGTGCACTGCTTATTTTCCATCCCTAAAATTATAACACTCCTCACAATTTTAAAACTTTTAGCACGTTTGGCTTAAACAGCCCACCTTGACAAGCGTAAGTTTGTGGTACCGTTACGTATCCGATATCATCTTCGCTGGTTGCAACATATCCGTACATGGACAATAACTTATTTAGGTCGGTTACGTTAGGGCCTGCTTCTAAAAGTAGAACTTTCCATTCTCCAATTTCAGTTAATCGATTTGCGATAACCGAACCGGCCGGACCCGAACCCACGATTATAAAATCGTATGTTCCATATTCTGAAATTATTAATTATTTTCCTAACAAGGGCGGAAAGTGATATTTTACGCAAGTCAACTGACCGAAGGACATGTTTTTGAGCATCAGTGTGCGTAAAAGACACTTTTTGCAAGTCTTAGGAATAATATTTTATCTAAGACCAGCACGGTAACGCCAGAGAGATAATTCTAGAAAGGTTTTTTAATTACAACAACAATAAAGTAAATGAGCATCTTATGTAATAAATTTATAATATGAAAGTTGGGTAAAACCTCAAAAAATGTATGACAGCACTGTAAATGGCAGACACGATTAGCTTAGAACACGCTGTATATGTTCTACAGTGGAGTGGACAATAAATGTTTTTTTTTTAATCAATTTTACTTTCTAAATACAACCAACGTGTTGTAGTGTAGGTAATCACCCGGTATATAGTCATGTTGTTGATAATTGCCAGAAACTATGTAGAAATGCCAGAATCTCTAAGGCAATGCTAGAATCTATCTGGCATTGCTAGAAGCTATCTGCCAGAAAAACCAGAAGCTATGTGGCTTTGCCAAAAACTATCTGGCAATATCCGAAATTATCTGACATTACAAGAAATTATCTGCTAGTTGCAAGAAACTATCTGCCAATGCTAGAACCTAATTGGCATTGCCAAAATCTATCTGGCAATTACCGAAAAATGTCTGCCAATGCTAAAATCTATTTGGCATTGCCAGAAGCTATCTGACAATTTTCTGAAATTATCTGCCAATGTTACAATGTATCTGGAATTGCCAGAAACTATCTGCCAATTTCCGGAAACTATCTTCTAATGTTACAATCTAGCTGGTATTGCCAGAAACTATCTGACAACTGCAAGAAACTGTCTGCCAATGCTAGAATCTATCGGTAATTGCCAAAAACTATCTGCCAATGCTAAAATCTATTTGGCATTGCCAGAAACTATCTGATAATTTCCGGAAAATAACTGCCAATGTTACAATCGATCTGGCATTGCCAAAATCTATCTGTTAATGCTAGAATCTATCTACAAACTATCAAACAATTGCCAGAAATTATCTGCAATGCTATAATCTATCTGCCAAAGCTGGAATCTATCCGGAATTGCCAAAATCTATCTGCCAATGCTAGAACCTAATTGGCATTGTCAAAATCTATCTGGCAATTACCGAAAAATGTCTGCCAATGCTAAAATCTATTTGGCATTGCCAGAAGCTATCTGACAATTTTCTGAAATTATCTGCCAATGTTACAATGTTTCTGGAATTGCCAGAAACTATCTGCCAATTTCCGGAAACTATCTGTCGCGCACTAATAATTAACCTCAATTCGGAACGCACTCTGTTTGTAAAGTATATTCGGGCAAGACGTCCTTGAAAGATCGAATTTGACAGTATCTGGTAGAGAACCTAAAAAAATGTAATGTGTCTTTTTTTGGCGGAAAAAAAGTAAAGGTTGCAGAAAATAAAGAATTTAGTAATCGTTAAATTTAAATAGTGGAGTTTTATTTGCCTCAAACCGGTGGTTTGTGTTCGCGAAGTCCACACTATCTTCTAATGTTACAATCTAGCTGGTATTGCCAGAAACTATCTGACAACTGCAAGAAACTTTTGCCAATGCTAGAATCTATCGGTAATGGGCCTATCCCACATATCATAAATTTTTGTTTTAATGACTGGAACCGAAAGAATAGGATCAAAAAACTAATTTTTCATATTCTTGAAGAAAAAATTATGGTCGTAAATGTTCCTACATTAGTTTGAATTTGTCCATTAAATTTAAAAGATCTGTTTTGGCGCGCATGTGACGTACGTAAATCTGGGCGATTTTATTGGCTGTTGCACGCCAACTGTTTCACTTCTTGTCGCTGATTGGTTGATAGTGTAGTACGTCATCGGCGGCGGGCGTTTTAAACATGAGATTAATGTAGTTTTCTATCATCTATTTAGACTTAATATTTTTGAAAACAAAAAAATACGGGTATAATATTTTCAATCCGTCTTTGAAGTTATGCCAAAAAAAATCTGGACAGGCCCATTAAAATCTGATAATTTCCGGAAAGTAACTGCCAATGTTACAATCGATCTGGCATTGCCAAAATCTATCTGCCATCTATCTGGCATCGCAAAAAACTATCTGACAATGATAGATATCTATCTGGCATTGCCAAAATCTATCTGTTAATGCTAGAATCTATCGGTAATTACAAAAACTATCTGACAATTGCCGGAAAGTAACTGCCAATGTTACAATCGATCTGGCATTGCCAAAATCTATCTGCCATCTATCTGGCATCGCAAAAAACTATCTGACAATGATAGATATCTATCTGGCATTGCCAAAATCTATCTGTTAATGCTAGAATCTATCTACAAACTATCAAACAATTGCCAGAAATTATCTGCAATGCTAGAAACTATCTGCCAAAGCTATAAAATTTATCTGGAATTCCTAAAATATATCTGTCAATGCTAGAATCTATTTCTCTAGCAATGCCAGGCGCTATCTGGCTTTGCCAGAAAATATCTGACAATTACCAGAAACTATATGACAATTGCTAGGAAAAATCTAGCATTTTCAGAAACTCTTAAAAAAATCATTCATCAATTTAGAAAAATTCTTACCGATTGGTTCTTGGTTAGTTGCGTTAAGGTATTCGGATAAGTCATCGGGAGGTTCATAGTTGTTCGTTTCTTCTATTAATGCTTCCAATTCGTCAGCTAGTTGCGTAGTATTCGCATTTTCTCCAAACGGAACAACGGCCCGAATACAAAGTATGAACAAAAGTGGTAGCGTCCACATGTCGAGGAACCATTGAATAGTAGTGCTATGACGGTTTCTTCATATTTATATAAGTATTCTACCAAGGCAACCAGTTAATGATTTATTTTGTTATCAAAGTAGAAACCTAAAATGTAGTGTAATCACCTATATAATTACATACCTGT
The DNA here is from genome assembly GCA_018691245.2 of Ips nitidus. Lineage (NCBI taxonomy): Eukaryota > Metazoa > Arthropoda > Insecta > Coleoptera > Curculionidae > Ips > Ips nitidus. The sequence continues at coordinate 6,648,831 of CM042798.1, forward strand.
TGGTTTAAACAAGGTTTAAACTGTTGCACACGTTAAGTTTTAACTAAGTAGTCTGATTTTTTTCCTTTTTGTTATCTAAAAGTTGTCAGCTTACACAACACCGATTGATCAACAAAGTATCACTCAAAATGTTGAATTTCTCTAAAAAAAAAACTCAAGAAACCAACAAGTTTGTGCTCAAGACGTTTTAATAAAATAGTATAGGTATTTGATTAGAAGTACAAAAATAAAGGTTTTTCCGTGCGCGTATGACCAACCGGAAGTCATGCAAGCACGGAAAACCTATTTTTGGACGAATTATGAACGATATTTTTCATTATACTTCTTTGAAAACGAAGGCATTAAAACCAGACTTAGACAGAAAAAAATTTGAATTTGAATTTTTTGTATACAAAATGCAATAAAGAGGATTTGAAAAGCTACAAGATGATATACTTATTTTTTCTGTAATTACCAAAATGGCAAATTTAGAGGCTGTTAAAATGAAAACTGTCATATATTCAATATATTTTAATCTAATTTATCATTTTAAAGTTTATTATTTGAAATTTTTATAGTATTATACAGACAGGGTGGTAAAAACAGAATTTTAGAAGAAATAAATATACTGAACCACACTGTATCTCTCGAAATAATTGAGTAAGAAACTGTTAAATTAAATAACACAATAAATTGAGTCCTAAAAAATGTCCTGAAGGCTTATTTCCTTATCCTATTACTGATGTTTTATGTTTCACCTAATTCAGCAATTATTTACTGTTTCTGGCATTGAAAAGTAAGGTATACCTTTACCGCGGTATGTTGATTACTGTTTATTTTACCTGAATGTTGTGACTTTGATAGTCCTGTCAGTCAGTGAAAATGAGCCAAAGCTGACCTCTCTAGCTCCTCACGTTACCGAGGTATTGAATTTCAAAAAGTAGTGAAAAAAGACAAATCAATTTTTTTTGATAAATAAAAAATTTTAAAGTGCTTTTTTGTACTTATTTCATCTAATTTAAGGTTCTTTGGTATTAATATGCCCTTTGCTGTGCATTGGAACCCCCCATAGAGAAAAAAAAATTCTCAAAATTGCACTTTTTGTAAAAATAAGCATTTTTTCAATTTGATGTAATGATTGTAACTTTTTTATTTGAACTCTTATAGATTTCACTTAAACGCCATTAGAAAGAGGATACAAAATGAGCCATAGCTGGCTTCTCTAGCTCTTTCTGGGTAGCCCTCTTTTTCTTCTCCCCTGTGGTGTCCAGTTAACAATTTGCTTGGGTAGCCTTTCTTCTCCCATCCTCTGAACGTGTCCATACCATTTGAGTTGCGCCACGTGTATGTTCTCTACTATTGTATGTCTGACATTCATAATTTCTTGAATCCGTTCATTTCGGATCCTTTCCGACCTTTATTTGCCCGTGGCGCGTCTCCAAATGTCCATCTCGGTTACCTTTAACGAGTTCTCTGAGCGTTGTTTTAATTGCCACACTTCACTGTCGTATGTGACTATGCTATTGTATATTCGGTGTTTATTGACTTTCGATATGGTTTTGTCCCATAGTACACTGTTTAGAAGGTTGATGCCTACATCCCTGGATGTTTCGGTCCCTTATTGCTTCATCCGTGGTACCGTCGTTCGTAATGTACATTCCCAGGTATTTATATTTGTTGCAGGGTTTTATTCTCGGTTGTGTATCTTCGAGGATAACTTCTTGTTGTATGCACATATATTCGGTTTTATTTACGTTCACTTCAAGGCCCCATTTGGTATATTCTTCAACTAATTTCCGGGTCATATACTCCAGGTCTTCGTAGTCCTGGGCCAAAATTACTTGATCGTCTGCAAAGCTCAAAGTATATAAAGTTGTGTTATTTAGTGGAATGCCCATATCTTTACACTTTCGTTTCCATGCTTTCAAAGCTTGTTCCAGATATATTTTAAACAACGTCGGTGAGAGGCAGCAGCTTCAGGACCTTATCCACTCTAAAACCTTTCGATATCCTTTTTGCTATGTTTATTCTAGTTGTATTGTCCTTATAAAGATTCTTTATGGCTTTTATTAAATTCACGTTGATGTTAGTCCTCTCTAGGGCTTCCCAGATTTTAGTTTGTGGGATGTTATCGTATGCCTTTTTTAGGTCCACATATAGTAGAGGTGTATTTCCTGCTGAAATGCTATTTTGCCTCAATGAGACAGAAGAGGTGGTCCACTGTAGATCTTCCCGCTCTGAAGCCGGCTTGTTCTTCCGCTTCAAAGTCCGCTTCATTCATTTTCGATTTTCTAAGTGTTTTTTCGTATACTCGAGCCATTGAGCATTGTAGTGATATGTCTCTGTAGTTGTCGCATTCTTCTCTGCTTCCCTTCTTGTAGATCGTTGACATATAAGATGTTTTCCATTCGTTAGGTACTTCCGCTCCGTTGATGCAATTTTGAAATAAGTTGGTAAGTTGTTTAAAAAGTTTGTCGGTCCCGTACTTAAATAACTCAGGCGGTATATTCCCGGGTCCAGCAGATTTTCCATTTTTAAAAGTTTACAAGTATTTTTTGTCTCTATATAATTTATTGTAATCGGAGATGCTGTCGTCTGTATTGCACTAGTATTTTTTGTCTCTATATAATTTATTCTATTGATCAAAATCATGAAAATTAGTTCAAAAACTAAAAAATGAGCAAAATCATGAAAATTGGTTTAAAAAAATCATCAAATCATCCCATTTTTTTAGGGTTATCGGTGATATTATGTCCCTTTTGTTATCTTGTCTTAGCGACTTCAGTAGGCTCCAACTCTCAGTGCTTCTAGTGCCTCCCAGGTAGGTATTTATTGTATTTATGCTTAATAACTCAGGTATTTAACATGTTTACTATAGACACTGCAAAAGGTGGTAAAAAGAAGAATTTAAGGGTAATTTAAGCACCCTGTAACCATTAAAATCACTAATTTACAGGGTGTTAAAGTGGAAAGTGTCAAATTCAGTCCACTCTGTATTAACGGTTAAATAAATCAGTTGTTTAACATTTTTACTATAAATACTATCAGGTTATCCAAAGAAGGTAGCAAGGCACCTAAAAACTGATATAGATAAGTTTAGTATAGACTGTGTTATTTTGCACCTGATCTGTCACATTCAAACCTCAACTCAGCTTAAGTTGTAATTAAAATTCAGCTTGAAAGTGTCGGGGAAACAGGCATAACTCAGTTATTTGGCATTTTCACTAAAAATAGGGTGATCAAAAGAGGATTTTAAAACTTACAAATTGGTATATTGAACTGTAGCTCTTAAAATAACTGATGGTTGAAATAATATGTGGTAGCGACATACAACACCACTAAATGAAACTTGTATTTATTTCAGATAAACCAGAAATACATAATATATTATTGGTATACAATCTATTATTATAATTTGCCGTAGTCCTCTTTGATAAAATCAGCACAGCGTTCGCCGGTCATATAGGAAGTGGAATGTGGATGGCCCGAAACAGTTTCAGGAAAAATGCTAGTATCTGCCACCCTTAAATTCACAAATCCGTGAACCAATAATCGATGATTCACAACCGACTTGGACGTGTTATTTCCCATCAAATTGGCTGAGGTTGGATGGAAATACTGTGGAAAAATTATCTATTATTTATAGTAAAACAATAATGTTTGTGGAAAACTTGCATACCCGAAGAAGGGGCATTAATATCAAAGCCTAAACAAGTGAATAAAGAAACCAATAAAATGTTCGTTAATTAAAAAGAAAATTAATAATTTTCTCACATCATATAAAAAAGAACAAAAAATTCAACAAAATGTGGTGAAGGAACTGATGAAAGATTTATAAACCAAAATTGTGGTATTTCGATTTACTATCATTTTTGGATGATATCGATTTTGAAAATATCAATTTGTCAATTAAGTATGTGTGTGTTTTAGTGTATTGCAGAAAATGTGAAATTTCACACAAAATGGTACTTAAATATCTCAGAAACGGATACAAATAGGTATATGAAATTAGACATAAAATAGGTTCAAAAAAGAAACAATGTACAAGGTGTTTAACCGGAACTGTCACAATTTTGAAAATATTTTAGAATTTAGATGAACTGCCTTCATGGACTTCGGTACATCACTATATTTTCAGAATTATAGTCATTATTACGGTTCTTCGATAGTAGATTGCGACGATTCGTGATAGACCACCCTGTACAGAGGATTCAATTCAAAATAAAATTTGAATTTTGGCAAGCTTTACTGTCTTCAAACACACTTGCGGTGGTCACTAGTACGTCTACAACGGAAGAAATAGTCAACAATCCAAATAATAGACTAAATGTGTTTGTGTTCCACTACCATCTACCTTGTTTTTTAATAAAAAGTAGGTATGCAACGGGTGGTAAAAGAATTTTATGGCCCGAGGGCATAAATCCATTTTTTGACCCTAAAGGTACATTTTCAGTTTTTTTGTACATACATCTAGTTTATAGTTTCAATGTACTCATATGCATGCGCATATAAAATATATTGTAAAATATGAATACTTACAGCTATTGAAAACCTACCGTAGAACCATAGTGTCTTATCGCACATATATTCCATTTTCTAGAGCCCTTTTTGCCCTTACACCCAGGAGCATCCTGAAGAACTGGTTGCATTTGAAAATTCCGGAAGGTTTCAGTTTCGTTCAAAGCTAGAGTCATTTTTATAGCTTGCAGCATTACTTCCACATCGTCAGGATCTGCGTAGTTATTGGAATCGATTAAGGGCTTATCTTTGGGATCGCTGGATTTCAAAGTGATCGTTCCACGTGACTTTGGATGAAACAACGCGACGAAGAGGGTTAGGTCAGTTTCTTCGTTTCCTTCCATAGAATCGACTGTTGCGTTACTGAACCTGTTTAACAACAATACGGGTTGTTGGTTAACCAGATACAATAAGAAATTCGATTACCTGAACATTTTTTGAACAGAAGTTGGTTCTGCGTAGGGCTCAAAAGTCGCCAATTCGATATTGGGCCTACCCGCACTGTCACCATAGCTCGACCAAGCCACCACATTCGCCTGGTTTGTTAAAGGTCTAAGATGATTCTGATAACGTTTCACTTGCTCCAAAAAAGTGTAATTATATAAAGTACGGTTAGTTCTGAAACATACGTTGTGTTAGATTTGGTTGAAGTTACATCAGAACAACTGTTACTTTATGTAAAACCCTAAGAACAACGCATGGTCCTGGTAATACTGGCCTACCGGTAAGTCAGCAATTACTGGAATATCCAACGCTTCCAGGTCTTTGCTAGGCCCTATACCTGAATGTAACAGCAGAAATGCAGAGTTGTAAGGCCCTCCTAAAATTGAATTATAGCAATAAAAACGTTTTAGAACACCTTAACAGAACATATACGAAAGAAAAATAGAGGCATTTGAGATGTGGATCTACATAAGAATGCTCAGAGAACATGACCAACGCAGAAGTGCCTAACAGAATGAATAAAGAGTATTTGGAGGTGTTAAAGAGAAGAAAGATCACCTATCTGGGTCACATAATGCAGGCTTCAAAATATGAGACACTCCACTTGATAATCTGGGAAAAAGGAGAATATATTGGCTGCGGAATCTGTGAGAATGGTTGTGCTTCTGCAGATTTATTTAGAGGAGCAGTTTCTAAGGTCAGGATGGAGAAGAGAAGAAGAATAATAAGACCGTTGAACGTTGTGATGGAAATGGAAGAACACTACTTAACTGGTTTCTAATTCATCAACTAACCTGATATTATAATCTCCTTATTGGCATAGGCAATGTATTTAGTTTGATTTTTGACAAAGATAACTCCTGTTGCGGTCACCTTGTCGTCGTCTATAATCACTTTGGTAACGTAACTATTGATGCTGACTTCCAAATTGGTTCTATTTAGGGCACGGTTAATAAAACTGGTGACGGCACTGGCGCGTTCATTTCCCTTCTTAGTCACCGGAATCCTAGAAACACCATTACTGGCCACCCCATTGAAATCTTCGTAGCTGAAGCCTTGTTCGTAGAAGGCATTTAGCAATGGTTCGGTCTGGAAAATGTAACAAGTTCAAATCGGTTTGTGTAACAAACCCTTTAATAGTACCGTTTCAGAGTCCATCTCATTGCTAACAGTCAAGTAGCCGTCGTGTCCATGGTACTCATCGTCTCTGGGTTCATAAGTGACATTTTCAGATTTAATGTAATAGGGCAGCACTTCTTCCCAAGTCCAGTTTTGCGCACCATACACGTCAACCTATGAAAAATACAGAAAAACTATTTTAAAAACAGGAATATGGGGTATGTATTTAACTTTATTGTTTAGAAGTAGTGAAAGGAAGTGATATACAGGGTGGTCCAGTTTTAAATGTCAATGATTCACCATCACAGCCCATCAAAAAATAAGTTGACATACATTATGTCATTTTTCCGGCTTATTTTCTACGTCACTGGATATTTTTCAAAAATTACAGTTTCTTTTACTATTCCTGTTCAATTTGAAAAAATAAGTATCTCTTTCTGATTTGAAATTTCGTTTGCGAGTACTTTGAATAGTATACGTTCAAAACCAACCCAACCCTTCCAGACTTTAGTTCTGAAAATTGACTTAGAAACCAGTAAATTTACTTTGAAACGGTGAAAATTGACTTAGGAAGCTTAACTTAAGAACTGACTTAGGAACTTATTGTCTTTGTAACCAGTTTTCATGGTTTTCAGACAAATTGAAAGACTTTAGTATTGAAAAATGACTTGTAGACATAAAAACTACTTTTTCTAATTTTGGCATATAAAGTGACACTTTTCAAAACTGATTAGAGTGACAAAACGTTTTACTTTATGTAACTAGTTACATAAAGTATCACTTTATGTAACTAGTTATGAAAAGTTAATTTCATCACTCCCTGTTTTTATGCATTTCCGTAGAAACATATGGGCGACATCCATCATAACATGTCGTTGTCACTGTTTATACAAGGTGCTATGAAAGTGAATATTTGTGTTAAATCACTTTAAAAGATGGTTTTTACCGCTTTTTGGTCAAAATTAGAAAAAATTATGTATGCAACACGTTTCGAAAATGTCTTATTGTGTAACTCATTCAAATTGTAGGACCTCGCCCTACAAACATTCATTCGTTACACAAAAAAACTGGTTACATAAATAGCTACTTTCTCTAGAATTTTTGGACAACAAATTCATACATTTATACCTTGAAAATTGACTTGGACATCAAAAAGTGACTCTGAACCAATGAAAAGTGACATCAAAAAGTTTTCATAATTTAAAAACACATTTCAATATTTTAGTCTTGAAAATAGTCTTAATACAGGATATTGACATTAGATCCATAAAAAATGACTTTAAGACTGACTTTTCAAGTTGTTTTACTTTGCTTTTCATTTTCTTAGAACTCTGGACTGGTTTTAGGACTTTAAAACAGCTTTCAGCTTGGAAAATTGAGTTTCAATGCTATCTTAACCAAGTTTTTGACATAAAAAACAGTTTTTACATTTTCCATAGGCTTAAAAATGTCATTTGAAGCTTTGTCACTATTAAATTGCCTTCTAGACACGTCATATTGTTAAAAATGAGAGTATTTCTTAGAAATCTAGACTGTTTTTAGTGCTTCAAGGCTGTTTTCGGTTTGAAAAATCTAATTTAAAGGCTCTTCACGATCTTTTTTGAATGATCAGTTTTACACGACCTTTAGTCTGAAAAATTGAACGCCAGTAAAAATTAGTCCAAAAATCCTGTTTTTTGACCCTGAAACTAGTTAATTTTCAGGGTCAAAAATTAACTAGTAAACCTCACAGATGACCAGATTGGAATCCTTTTGAACCATTTTAAAGTAAAAAATACAATAACCCAAGTAGACATTTTTGTCATTTTTAAATAATATCCAGTGAGCGTAGAAAATAGAGTGGGAAAATGAAGACTCTGATCTCCCTATATCGACGCTTCTAAACTATTTTGACGAATGTCATTCACAGTGTCACATAACGAGTATTCCTTTCATAAGTACTTGTTCCAAAATTGGGCCAACGGTCTGACAGTTAAAAGCAAAAAAACGATTTTTCACGAATAGTGAATTATTTACAGTTAGAACTGGACCACCCTGTATAATCACGTTCAGAACCAGTGCCAATGTCATCAGTCTCGTGCCACACCATAGGTCTGTTCGTAGAGAGAATCTCCAACTAGTAATCAGAGAAATAGATACATCCATTGGCCAGAACTCAGAAAACGTCATAGTCACGTGAGCATGATAATGACATTTTTGTTGCTCCTTTTTACATCACCTTTTCGCTGCTTGGCCAATCTGGATGGGACCTACAGTTTATCGTGGGTTACTATGTAGTAAATGATCTACCGACTAGGTGTGTGATTCTACACTGTTTTCCTCCCACAGGATATCCGATCCAATCTTTTGCAGTGTAAATTCGTTTTGCACACCCTGGTTGTAAACGTAGCAATTTGATCGATTTGAAAAATCGGCCGCACCCGGGTACCCAGCACCGAATTGTTATCAGCTTCCAATGAAACTTGACATTTACTGTTTCTGAGTTGAAAACCAGTTAGGGATTGCCTCTCCGAACAGACCTCATGTAGTCATTCCGAATATCTGCTTCAATGAATGTATTTTTAATAATACGAATTTCTGGTGGTGACAATATTCTAGTTTCTTGCAAATCACTTGTGTATATTTACCCATCTTTGGAAATCACCGGGATGAGCTCGAAGGTAAAATCCCGAATTTATACTGGACGTCCCTCCTAAAACTCTACCACCCCTAACAGCGCACTGCTTATTTTCCATACCTAAAATTATAACACACCTCACAATTTTAAAACTTTTAGCACGTTTGGCTTAAACACCCCACCTTGACAAGCGTAAGTTTGTGGTACCGTTACGTATCCCATTTCATCTTCGCTGGTTGCAACATATCCGTACATGGACAATAACTTATTTAGGTCGGTTACGTTAGGGCCTGCTTCTAAAAGTAGAACCTTCCATTCTCCAATTTCAGTTAATCGATTTGCGATAACCGAACCGGCCGGACCCGAACCCACGATAATAAAATCGTATGTTCCATATTCTGAAATTATTAATTATTTTCCTAACGAGTGTGGAAAGTGATATTTTACGCAAGTCAAGTGCCCAAAGAACATGTTTTTGAGCATCAGTGTGCGTAAAAGTCACTTTCCGCAAGTGGTTTTAAGGAATAATTGTCTACGACCAGACAGTCGAAAGATAATTCTGGAAAGGTTTTTTAATTACAAGAACAATAAAGTAAATGAAGAGCATCTCTTTTAATAAATTTATAAATTAAAAATATGGAAATTGGGTAAAATTTCAAAAAATTTATGACAGCTATGTAAATGGCAGACACGATTAGCTTAGAACACGCTGTATATGTTCTACAATGGAGTGCACAATAAATGTTTTGATTCAAACCTGTTTTTCAAATCAATTTTACTTTCTCAATACAACTGACGTCCTGTCTTAGGTAATCACCCGGTACATAGTAATCTTGTTGATAATTGCCCAAAACTATCTAGAAATGCCAGAATCTGTAAGGCATTGCTAGAAGCTATCTGCCAATGCTTTTTAAATTAATTAGCAAAACCAGAAGCTATGTGGCTTTGCCAAAAACTATTTGCCTAGAAACTATCTGGCATTATCAGAAACTATCTGGGCATTGCCTGAAACAATCTAACATTAGCAGAAATTACCTGACATTACAAGAAATTATTTGATAATTGCCAGAAACTATCAGGCATTGCAAGAAAGTATCTGCCAATGCTAGAAATCTATTTGGCGTTTCCAGAAACTATCTAACAATTTTTTGAAATTATCTGTCAATGTTACAATGTATCTGACAACTATCTATTGCAAGAAACTGTCTGCAATTGCTATAATCTATCGGGAATTGCCAAAAACTATCTGCCAATGCTAAAATCTATTTGGCGCATTGCCAGAAACTATCTGATAAATTCCGGAAAATAACTGCCAATGTTACAATCGATCTGGCATTGCCAAAATCTATCTGCCAATGCTAGAATCTATCTGGAATCGCAAAAAACTATCTGACAATGATAGATATCTATCTAGCATTGCCAAAATCTATCTGTGAATGCTAGAATATATCTGTCATTCCGACAAACTATCAGACAATTGCCAGAAACTATATGCAATGCTAGAATCTATCTACCAAAGCTAGAATCTATTTGGAATTGCCAAAATCTATCTGCCAATGCTTGAATTTATCTGACATTGCCACAAACTATCAGACAATTGCCAGATACTATCTGCCAATGCTAGATTCTGTCTGGCAAAGCTATAGAATTTAGCTGGAATTGCTAAAATCTATCTGCCAATGCTAGAATCTATCTGGCATAGCAAAAAACTATCTGACAATCAGAGCTGCGCAATTACTCAAAAAAAGTAATTAAATTACAATTACCAACTACTCTCAAGTTCGTGAAAGTAGTTGAATTACAATTAGTCAATGTTTTTAAAATGTAGTTGAACTACCAATTACTTCAGTAAAGTAGTTAAATTAATAGACAATTACAGTAGTTCAACTACTGGCATTAATTCAATTACTGATAAAATGTAGTTGAACTACTCAACAGTAGTTCAACTACTCAAATGTAACTGAACTACTAAAAAGTAATTTATTTATTGGCAGTAGTAAATGTACAGGGTGTCCAAATAAGAGTGGCACTCGGCTTTTTTGACTTAACGGTTAATCGTAGAGCTTTGAAAAAAAAAATTGTTATAAAAAGGGGCCAAAAGAATCGCTAGAAAATATTTTCAGTTTCAGGAAATGTCCTTAACTTAAAAAAAGTGCATATCTCCAAAATTTCAAATACAATGGCACTTTGAAAATACTTGCAAACGGAAGCTACGTTTACTAGCAACAACTTTGATTAAAACCTTTTTTCTCCATTTCTTGACTTAAAGTGGTGGAGGTAAGCCAAAAGTTGCTTTAAAAAAACTGCGATAAGTACGAAACCCTTTGTCGTAGAACATTAAGTTTGGCACCATTGAAAAGAGCAGGTTTTTTTCTATTAGATGCTCCATAAATAATTATTTAAAGTTGTTTTCTTTCGTCCACAGGTGGCGCTTTTTACAAAGAAATATTATTTTACCGCCTAACTCAAAAAAATGAAATGCAACCTATAGCGTTGTTTAATGTTAAAATGAAGAGAACAAAATACTACACCAGGCAGCAAAAATCGCAACTTTCTAACTTTTTTCTATTTTTTCATTTACCCAACCAAAACGCCGCTCTGAACCCGGTTCAGTAAACCGCTACTTCTCGACCGCGCAAAACACAACAATCGTATCTAACCTCAAAAACAAGTAGTTCCATTACTTTAACATTATTTATAATTCAACTACTCTGAAAGTAGTTCAATTACTCTGAGAGTAATTCAATTACTCTGAAAGTAATTCAATTACTCTGAAAGTAATTCAACTACTTTCAAAGTGGTTCAATTACAGAACAAATCGTAAAATCAATTACCAATTACAACTACTTTTGCTGAGTAATTGAAAAATCAATTACAATTATTGTTTTTGAAAAGTAATCTAATTACAGTAGTTCAATTACTTAAAATTAATTGAACTACATTTTCCAATTAAAGTAATTCAACTACCGACAGCTCTGCTGACAATTACGAGAAACTATCTGACAAAGCTATAGAATCTATCTGGAATTAGCAGAATCTGTCTGCCAATACTAGAATATATCTGGCATTGCCAGAAACTATCTGCCAATGCTAGAATCTCTGACAATTTCCAGAAATTATCTAGCAATGCCAGGCGCTGTGAATTGCCAGAAGATATCTGGCATTGTCACAACAATCTAGCAATATGCCAGAAGCTATCTGGCTTTGCCAAAAACTCTGGCAATTACTAGAAACTATCACGCATTGCCAGAAACTATATAACAATTGCTAGGAAAAATCTAGTATTGTCAGAAACTCTTAAAAAAATCATTCATCAATGTAGAAAAATTCTTACCGATTGGTTCTTTGTTAGTTGCGTTAACGTATTCGGATAAGTCATCGGGAGGTTCATAGTTGATCGCTTCTTCTATTAATGCTTCCAATTCTTCAGCTAGTTGCGTAGTATTCGCATTTTCTCCAAACGGAACAACGGCCCGAATGCAAAGTATGAACAAAAGTAGCGTCCACATCTCGTCGAGAAATCATTGAATAGTCCTGTTATGACCTTTTTTTCATATTTATATAAGTATTCTACCAAAACAACCTGATTTTTTTTTGTTATCAAAGTGCAAACGTAAAATGTAGTGTTAATGCACCTATCACATTTGCATATACTTATTGGCTTAAACTGTCGCACACGTTAAGTTTTAACTAAAAAGACTGATTTTTTTCCATTTTGTTATCTAAAAGTTGTCGGGGTAGGACATCAGAGTACACAACACCGATTGATCAACAGCCAAGTATCGGTCAAAATGTTGAATTTCTCTAAAAAAACTCAAGAAACCAACAATGCGATAAAGTGCACTTTTCAGTACCGGATGCGGTAATAGTATATTCTATATTAAGAAGAAAAAATAATAACTGTATATTTGATTTTTGTATTCATTTGATTTCTTAATTAAGAACACACTTCATTGAGTTTTTAATTTAGTTAAAAAAAATTTGAATTTTAATTTTTTGTATACAAAATGCAAAAAAGAGGATTTGAATCTTATCTCCTTCTTTTGAATTTGAATTTTATTTTTTCTGTATTTACCAAAATGGCGAATTTAGGGGCTGTTAAAATGAAAACTTAGTCATATATTCAATATATTTTAATCTAATTTATCATTTTAAAGTTTATTATTTGAAATTTTTATAGTATTATACAGACAGGGTGGTAAAAACAGAATTTTAGAAGAAATAAATATTCTGAATCACACTGTATCTCTCGAAATAATTGAGCTAGAAACTGTTAAATTAAATAACACAATAAATTGAGTTAAATCTCTGTCTTTATTATTAAAAAACTCAGTTACTTTTATGTACTATAGCTATTTATGTACCAAGGGCGTTAGAGAGAATATAATAATGTCCTGAAGGCCGAAACAGCCCTGAGGTACAGGTTTCGGCCTGATGTTTTATGTTTCACCTAATTCAGCAACGGTACTTTTTTGTACTTGTTTCATCTAATTTAAGGTCTTTTGGTATAAATATGCTCTTTGCTGTGCATTGGAACCCTCCTGGAGTAAAACAAAATATTGCCAAAATTGCACTTTTTGCCAAAAATAGCATTTTTTCAATTTTTGAATGATTGTAATTTTTTTATTTCAAATCTTATAGATTTCACTAAAACGTCATTAGAAAAATAATAAAAAATACTCTTCATGTTACCGAGATATTGAATTTCAAAAAGTAGTAAAAAAAAACCTGATACCTTCAAGTGATTTTTTTGTACTTATTTCATCTAATTTCCTTTGGTATTAATATGTCCTTTGCTGTGCATTGGAATCCTCCTGGAGAAAAATAAAAAATTGGCAAAACTGCACTTTTTGCAAAAATAGCATATTTTTCAATTTTTGTCTGTGAAAAAAAATTTGCACCTGATCTGTCACATTCAAACCTCAGCTTAGCTTAAGTTGTAATTAAAAATCGGCTTAAGTGTCGGGGAAACAGGCATAACTCAGTTATTTGACATTTTCACTAAAAATAGGTTGATCAAAAGAGGATTTTAAAACCTACAAATTGGTATATTGAACTATACTGTAGCTCTTAAAATAACCCAGTTACAAGGTGTTAAAGTGGAAGGTGGTAGCGACATACAACACCACTAAATGAAACTTGTATTTATCTCAGATAAACCAGAAATACATAATATACCTATTATTGGTATACAATCTATTATTATAATTTGCCGTAGTCCTCTTTGATAAAGTCAGCACAGCGTTCGCCGGTCATATAGGAAGTGGAATGTGGATGGCCCGAAACAGTTTCAGGGAAAATGCTAGTGTCTGCGACCCTTAAATTCACAAATCCGTGAACCAATAATCGATGATTCACAACCGACTTGGACGTGTCATTTCCCATCAAATTGGCTGAGGTTGAATGGAAATGCTGTGGAAAAATTATCTATTATTTATAGTAGTAAAACAATAATGTTTGTGGAAAACTTGAATGCCCGAAGAAGGGGCATTAATATCAAAACCTAAAAAAGTGAATAAAAAAAACAATAAAATGTTCGTTAACCCTTTCCTTCCCAGTGATCCCATATGGCGTAGGTAACTAAATTTGTTAATATCAGGCAGATTTCTTTTCCCATTACTTGTTTTTTACTAAACCGACACTTTATCGTTACCAATAGATGGCACTAGAGTATCAAAACAAAACATAAACGCAGGCATAACCTCTTTTTTTTATTACATGTTCAATTGTCAGTAGTACTGCGCATAAATAATAGGCGGTTATTTTGTGAGTCTTTTTTGAAGAAACGTAAGTATATAGTTGTAATGTTTTACAACTATATACTTAGTTAGATCTAATCAAGATCTCTATGCAATATTATAGTGTAGCGCTTTTCTTGCGGATTTCTTCGGTTACGTTGCCTCGGGCGCCACCTTCGTTATTTATAGTGGCTGAAGGTCCACTTTGCGGTACCTGGGTAGCCTTTAGACAGCTGGAGAAAAGTCCCAAAGGGTTCGGGAAGAAAACAAAATTAAAACAACTGTTTTCACTAAATGCACTGTATTACGGCTCTCGATACTTACAGTAAATACTCACGGTAACGAACACCCAATGAAACGGAAGTTACCTTATACGGTGGTACGGGGAAAGCGTGTAACGATAATGAAAACTACCTACGGACCCTTCACTACTGATTAGCCTGACTACTGTAGATTAAGACACGGAGAAAGTACGGCGGTACGGTACGGTTATGTAAAACTGACTACTCGGCGCCGGAATTTATTCCAAAAACCCAAAGAGGCCCAATTACGTGACCAGCGGTGTTCCCGCCACTCGACCTAACCTCTAGGTGCCTCTCCCCGATTCCCCGGGGTTCGACAAATAGAGCCTCCGTTGCACACTGTTTCCCCAAGCATGCAACAGAGGTTTGAAGTCTCGTGACGTTGCCAGTCACACAGCCGCTAATCCCTCCAGTATTCCCAAACCCGTTTACTGCTCCGTTTCCCCGGAGCTAAGCAAACGAGTCACAGGATGCACCGTTCCCGCTTGCTACACCGTTTCCCCGGTGTTCAACAAACAGGAACAGGACCAGAAGGATTACCTAACTGTTTTCACAAAAAATACTAACTGTAGCCGGCGCCGTCTTATCAAAAATAGCCTCAAACAGAAAACCCCGGAAAGCTATAGTAAATGCCCCAAACGAAAATCCCCGGAAAGATACTGAAAATGCCCCAATTTACAGTTTATTATATTAGCTACAGTTAACGGTACCCGTTTTAAACAGCAAACGGAACAAATACCGGACGGTCGGTATGTGCCTATTTTTTACTTACAAGTTCGCGGAGATAAGAGATAACGGTCGGCACGGATCGGCTTAGCTGGCTGGTTTCGATCTCTTGCTGATCGAAGAATCCCTATTTTCCGGCTCGGGGCCTTCTTTTATACACAAACCCACGGTGGGGGCTGTTAGTGGCGGTACCCACTCTCAGCGCCCACCGAACCATTTCGAACGGCCCCGGACGGCCCCGATAGAATCGACGCCACGACGGCCGCGGACTAGCACCCAGCAGTGAAGGTCACGCGCATTTAAATTTAATCAGCGAAATAATTAGTAACTTCGTTACAATAGGTGATTTCCAAATTGTCATTACACGACTTTGAACTTGATGATTGCATATGGAGTCATTGAGCGCCAAGGTTAAAATTTTGGTTAAAATCAAATACTGTTGCAGGTTTTTATTATGTCTGATTACGTTGGATTATCACCTACCGAGGCAAACAATTTGTTGCTTCTGATGGAAGGTGACGTTTCTGATGTAGATATTGAAGACTTGGACAGCGAAAATGAAGAAATGTTAGTTAGCAACAGTCAGGAATCCTATGAAGAGATGCAGAATCTGTTAATTTCTACAGCTTCCTTTATCCCTTTATGAACTGGTCAAAGAGATTGAAGATACTTTTATTAGATTTTATACAACTTTATTTTACTGACATAAAACAATGGAAAGACATAAGCACACTCGAATAATAATTACCGTCTATCTTCCTTAACCTGAGTATCTTAAATTGTCATTAGATTACATAATGTTTATGTAGTATGTTCTGTAAAATTGATTATTTTAACAGAATCCTGTTCCGTTTCACATTAGAAGAATTTCTGTTGAAATTGAATCTCAAACAGAAAACTATGAAGACAAGGGGGAAACTGAAACAGAAGAACCTGAAGATCCAGAAGATCTGTTACCGCTATCGGAAATTAGAAATAAGTTGGTGAGAAAAAGGATTCCAAAATGGATAAAAAAAGATTTAGATCCGACAAGTACGCGTTATGAAGAAAGCTTTAGGCCTATATCTGACGATGAAATAACGCCACTAAGTTATTTCAAAATGTTTATTGATGCTGACATCATAAATAACATTGTGCAGCAAACAAATTTATATTCTGTAAATCAGTAAATACTAACTATACTGAAATGTGTCAGTTTCTAGACATTCACATTATGAGTGGAATTATTCAAATGCCTGCTTTTAGAATGTTCTGAGCGAATACAACTCGTCTTCCTATCATTGCTGATGTTATGCCTAGAAATAGGTTTGAAAAACTTCGCGCTATGCTCCATTTCAACGACAATTCAGAAATTAAAACAAGGAATGAAGAGGGTTATGATAAACTATTCAAAGTTAGGCCATTTGTAGATGCCATCCGTACAAATTTCGGAAATGTGCCAAATGGGGAATAAACCACATAAGTGGGGAATTAAAATTTTTGCAAGAGCGGGAGCATTCGGTTTTTTTCATGATTTTGAGATCTACGTCGGAAAGGGTACTGTGACTAATCCTACAGACTTAGGCATAAGTGGTGACATTGTATTGCGATTATGTCAAAGTTTACCACATAACAAAAACCACAAGCTATTTATGGACAACTGGTTTACATCGTACCAATTGCTTAGTGACCTAAAAAGTCATGGTATTTTGGCATGTGGTACTGTACGTTTAGCGCGAATGAAATGCAACATTTTGAAAAACGATCGGATCGTTTGACTACGCAACGGACCAAAATAAAAATATTATAATTGCAAATTGGTATGACAATAAAACTGTACGTTAAATACATATTGCTTCAAACTATACAGGAATTTATCCAATCGGTGTAGTCAAAAGATGGTCGACGACAGAAAAAAAATATATCGATGTAGATCGTCCAGATATAATAAAGGAATATAATTCCTATATGGGTGGCGTCGATTTGAATGACATGTTAGTGTCATTATACCGTATAAAACATGGTGTGAAGCGGTACTACCTTTGCATTATTTTCCATTTAATTGATGTAGCTATCCGTGGTTATTATATCGAAAGGACTGCAACTTGAGAGGCACGAAACATAAAAGTCTGATAGATTTTAGAGCTGATATCGGGAATGCTCTTCTTCAAAAAAATGTCTGTTCTCTATTTAGAAAAAGGGGGAGGCCTACAAGCACTGAGAGTTCACCTGTAGGATCACCCACTTTGCTTCCACCCATGCAGAACAAGAAAAAAATCACCATGCCAACTCCAGTTGACGATGTTCGATATGACTCTTACGGTCATTTTCCAACTCATTTGGATCCAAAGCAGCGATGCAGGCAGTGCAAAACATCTTATTCCAGGCTTGGATGCGTTAAATGTAAAGTTGCTTTGTGCCTTACTAATACAAAAAACTGCTTTGTTGAATTTCACGTAAAAAAATAAAAATTAAATTAAGAACTGTTATTTGTATTTGTTTTTCCTATCTGCCCAATGACGCCATATGGAGTCATTGTTCAAAATCAATATTTCCGCTCCTCTTATAGAAATACACCATTTTACGGTAAAAATGAACATACCGGAGCACAAAAAGTAATACAAATATTTTTTTCTTTCAAATTCTGAAAAATTGGGCATGAAAGGGTTAATTAAAAAGAAAATTAATAATTTTCTCACATACTTAAATATCTCAGAAACGGATACAAATAGATATGAAATTAGACATAAAATAGGTTCAAAAAAGAAACAATGTACAAGATGTTTAACCGGAACTGTCACAATTTTGAAAATATTTTAGAATTTAGATGAACTGCCTCCATGGACATATTTTCAGAATTATAGTCATTACTGTTCTTCGATAGTAGATTGCGACGATTCGTGATAGACCACCCTGTACAGAGGATTCAATTCAAAATAAAATTTGAATTTTGGCAAGCTTTACTGTCTTCAAACACACTTGCGGTGGTCACTAGTACGTCTACAACGGAAGAAATAGTCAACAATCCAAATAATAGACTAAATGTGTTTGTGTTCCACTACCATCTACCTTGTTTTTTAATAAAAAGTAGGTATGCAACGGGTGGTAAAAGAATTTTATGGCACGAGGGCATAAATTCATTTTTTGACCCTAAAGGTACATTTTCAGTTTTTTTGTACATACATCTAGTTTATAGTTTCAATGTACTCATATGCATGCGCATATAAAATATATTGTAAAATATGAATACTTACAGCTATTGAAAACCTACCGTAGAACCATAGTGTCTAATCGCACATATATTCCATTTTCTAGAGCCCTTTTTGCCCTTACACCCAGGAGCATCCTGAAGAACTGGTTGCATTTGAAAATTACGGAAGGTTTTAGTTTCCTTCAAAGCTAAAGTCATTTTTATAGCTTGCAGCATTACTTCCACATCGTCAGGATCTGCGTAGCTATTGGAATCGATTAAGGGCTTATCTTTGGGATCGCTGGATTTCAAAGTGATCGTTCCACGTGACTTTGGATGAAACAACGCGACGAAGAGGTTTAGGTCAGTTTCTTCGTTTCCTTCCATAGAATCGACTGTTGCGTTACTGAACCTGTTTAACAACAATACGGGTTGTTGGTTAACCAGATACAATAAGAAATTCGATTACCTGAACATTTTTTGAACAGAAGTTGCTTCTGCGTAGGGCTCAAAAGTCGTCCATTCGATATTGGGCCTACGCGCACTGTCACCATAGCTCGACCAAGCCATCACATTCGCCTGGTTTGTTAAAGGTCTAAGATGATTCTGATAACGTTTCACTTGCTCCAAAAAAGTGTAATTATATAAAGTACGGTTAGTTCTGAAACATACGTTGTGTTAGATTTGGTTGAAGTTACATCAGAACAACTGTTACTTTATGTAAAACCCTAAGAACAACGCATGGTCCTGGTAATACTGGCCTACCGGTAAGTCAGCAATTACTGGAATATTCAACGCTTCCAGGTCTTTGCGAGGCCCTATACCTGAATGTAACAGCAGAAATGCAGAGTTGTAAGGCCCTCCTAAAATTGAATTATAGCAATAAAAGCGTTTTAGAACACCTTAACAGAACATAGGAAAGAAAAATAGAGGCATTTGAGATGTGGACCTACATAAGAATAATCAGAGAACATGACCAACGCAGAAGTGCCTAACAGAATGAATAAAGAGTATTTGGAGGTGTTAAAGAGAAGAAAGATCACCTATCTGGGTCACATAATGCAGGCTTCAAAATATGAGACACTCCACTTAATAATCTTGGAAAAAGGAGAATATATTGGCTGCGGAATCTGTGAGAATGGTTGTGCTTCTGCAGATTTATTTAGAGAAGCAGTTTTTAAGGTCAGGATGGAGAGGAGAAGAAGAATAATAAAACCGTTGAACGTTGTGGAAATGGAAGAACACTACTTAACTGGTTTCTAGTTCATCAACTAACCTGATATTATAATCTCCTTATTGGCATAGGCAATGTATTTAGTTTGATTTTTGACAAAGATAACTCCTGTTGCGGTCACCTTATCGTCGTCTATAATCACTTTGTTGACGTAACTATTAATGCTGACTTCCAAATTGGTTCTATTTAGGGCACGGTTAATAAAACTGGTGACGGCACTGGCGCGTTCATTTCCCTTCATAGTCACCGGAATCCTAGAAACACCATTACTGGCCACCCCATTGAAATCTTCGTAGCTGAAGCCTTGTTCGTAGAAGGCATTTAGCAATGGTTCGGTCTGGAAAATGTAACAAGTTCAAATCGGTTTGTGTAACAAACCCTTTAATAGTACCGTTTCAGAGTCCACGTCATTGCTAACAGTCAAATAGCCGTCGTGTCCATGGTACTCATCGTCTCTGGGTTCATAAGTGACATTTTCAGATTTAATGTAATAGGGCAGCACTTCTTCCCAAGTCCAGTTTTGCGCACCATACACGTCAACCTATGAAAAATGCAGAAAAACTATAACATTTTAGCTTTTCACCACAAATATATGGGATGTGTATTCAACTAAGAAGTGAAACAAATAAGTGATATACAG
This sequence comes from Ips nitidus, assembly GCA_018691245.2. NCBI lineage: Eukaryota > Metazoa > Arthropoda > Insecta > Coleoptera > Curculionidae > Ips > Ips nitidus. Next base: position 6,669,317 of record CM042798.1, read on the forward strand.
GGTGGTCCAGTTTTAAATGTCAATAATTCAACATTCGATAGTCCATCATAAAATAAGTTGACATACATTATGTCATTTTTCCGGCTTATTTTCTACGTCACTGGATATTTTTCAAAAATTACTGTTTCTTTTACTTTTCTTGTTCAATTTGAAAAAATAAATACATCTTTCTGATTTGAAACTTCGTTTGCGAGTACTTTAAATAGTATACGTTCAAAACCAACCCAACTCTTCCAGACAAATTGAAAGACTTTAGTTCTGAAAATTGATTTAGAAACCAGTAAATTTACTTTGGAACGGCGAAAATTGACTTGGGAAGCTTAAAAATTGTCTTTGCAACCAGTTTTCATGGTTTTCAGACAAATTGAAAGAATTTAGTCTTGAAAATTGACTTGTAAACTGTGACAATTGACTTGAGAGGCTAAAAAACTGTGTTTGTAGTCAGTTGTCACTGTTTTCAGATAAATTGACAAACTTTAGTACTGAAAAATGACTTGTAGACATTAAAAACTACTTTCTCTACATTTTTGACAACAAATTCACACATTTAAACCTTGAAAATTGACTTGGACACCAAAATGTGATTCTGAACCAATGAAAAGTGACATCAAAAGCTTAAAATTTACATTTGAAGAAAGTTTTCATAATTTGAAAACACATTTCAATCTTTCAGCTTGGAAAATTGAGTTTCAAGGCTATCTTAACCAAGTTTTTGACATAAAAAACAATTTTTACATTTTCCATAGGCTTAAAAATGTCATTTCAAGCTTTGTCACTATTAAATTGACTTCTAGACACTTCAGTGTTAAAAATTCGAGGTAAATCACTTGTGTATATTTACCCATCTTTGAAAATCACCGGGATGAGCTCGAAGGTAAAATCCCCCATTTATACTGGACGTCCCTCCTAAAACTCTACCACCCCTAACAGTGCACTGCTTATTTTCCATACCTAAAATTATAACACTCCTCACAATTTTAAAACTTTTAGCACGTTTGGCTTAAACAGCCCACCTTGACAAGCGTAAGTTTGTGGTACCGTTACGTATCCCATTTCATCTTCGCTGGTTGCAACATATCCGTACATGGACAATAACTTATTTAGGTCGGTTACGTTAGGGCCTGCTTCTAAAAGTAGAACCTTCCATTCTCCAATTTCAGTTAATCGATTTGCGATAACCGAACCGGCCGGACCCGAACCCACGATAATAAAATCGTATGTTCCATATTCTGAAATTATTAATTATTTTCCTAACGAGTGCGAAAAGTGATATTTTACGCAAGTCGACTGACTGAAGGACATGTTTTTGAGCATCAGTGTGCGTAAAAGACACTTTCCGCAAGTGTTTTTAAGGAATAATTATCTAAGACCAGCCAGTCGAGAGATAATTCTGGAAAGGTTTTTTAATTACAAGAACAATAAAGTAAATAAAGAGCATCTTTTTTAATAAATTTATAAATCAAAAATATGGAAGTTGGGTAAAACTTCAAAAAAATTATGACAGCTCTGTAAATGGCAGACACGATTAGCTTAGAACACGCTGTATATGTATTTCCCGAAACTATTTAGAAATGCCAGAATCTGTAAGGCATTGCTAGAAGCTATCTGCCAATGCTTTTTAAATTAATTAGCAAAACCAAAAGCTATGTGGCTTTGCCAAAAACTAATTGCCTAGAAACTATCTGGCATTGCAAGAAAGTATCTGCCAATGCTAGAACCTATCTGGCATTTCCAAACTCTATCTGGCAAATACCGAAAAATGTCTGCCAATACTAGAAATCTATTTGGCGTTTCCAGAAACTATCTAACAATTTTTTGAAATTATCTGTCAATGTTACAATGTATCTGACAACTATCTATTGCAAGAAACTGTCTGCAATTGCTATAATCTATCGGGAATTACCAAAAACTATCTGCCAATGCTAAAATCTATTTGGCGCATTTCCAGAAACTTTTTGATAAATTCCGGAAAATAATTGCCAATGTTACAATCGATCTGGCATTGCCAAAATCTATCTACCAATGCTAGAATCTATCTGGAATCGCAAAAAACTATCTGACAATGATAGATATCTATCTGGCATTACCAAAATCTATCTGTGAATGCTAGAATATATCTGGCATTCCGACAAACTATCAGACAATTGCCAGAAACTATATGCAATGCTATAATCTATCTACCAAAGCTAGAATCTATTTGGAATTGCCAAAATCTATCTGCCAATGCTTGAATTTATCTGGCATTGCCACAAACTATCAGACAATTGCCAGAAACTATCTGCCAATGCTAGAATCTGTCTGGCAAAGCTATAGAATTTATCTGGAATTGCTATAATCTATCTGCCAATGCTAGAATCTATTTGGCATTGCCACAAACTATCAGAAAATTGCCAGAATCTATCTGCCAATGCTAGAATCTATCTGGCATTGCAAAAAACTATCTGACAATTACGAGAAACTACCTGACAAAGCTATAGAATCTATCTGGAATTAGCAGAATCTGTCTGCCAATGCTAGAGAATATATCTGCCATTGCCAGAAACTATCTGCCAATGCTAGAATCTCTGACAATTTCCAGAAATTATCTAGCAATGCCAGACGCTATGAATTGCCAGAAAATATCTGGCATTGTCACAACAATCTAGCAATATGTCAGAAGCTATCTGGCTTTGCCAAAAACTCTGGCAATTACTAGAAACTATCACGCATTGCCAGAAACTATATAACAATTGCTAGGAAGAATCTAGCATTGTCAGAAAATCAGAAAAAAATTATTCATCAATGTAGAAAAATTCTTACCGATTGGTTCTTTGTTAGTTGCGTTAACGTATTCGGATAAGTCATCGGGAGGTTCATAGTTGATCGCTTCTTCTATTAATGCTTCCAATTCTTCAGCTAGTTGCGTAGTATTCGCATTTTCTCCAAACGGAACAACGGCCCGAATGCAAAGTATGAACAAAAGTGGTAGCGTCCACATCTCGTCGAGGAACCATTGAATAGTAGTGCTATGACGGATTTTTCATATTTATATAAGTGTTCTACCAAAACAACTAGATTTTTTTTTGTTATCAAAGTGCAAACGTAAAATGTAGTGTTAATGCACCTATCACATACATAATTGCATATACTTATTGGCTTAAACTGTTTTTTTGTTATCTAAAAGTTGTCGGGATAGGACATCAGAGTACACAACACCGATTGATCAACAGCCCATTATCGGTCAAAATGTTGAATTTCTCTAAAAAAACTCAAGAAACCAACAATGCGATAAAGTGCACTTTTCAGGATGCGGTAAAGTTACTTTTTCGACGACTGACTTTGAAAGTACCTCATGTACGCTTCCATTTCAAAGCAGAAAGTGGTTATTCGCCGCGCGAGAGCAGAAAGTGAATCATTTTCTGCTCTAGAGCGTTTTTGCTTTCTACTAACAATCTACTCACCAGATTTTTCGGCGTTTCCATAACAACGCTTGACATACCTGTTTGAAATATACACATTCCGTCAAAGTGATTTATCGATGATGTCGTGTTCTGGCTTTTAACGGGTTCATAATAAACAATTTACACTAATAACAGTAACTATAATTACTTAGAAATATAACAAAACTGTTATAACATTTTAAACTAACGGCGTTCTAACAGTAACTGCCATACATTAGAATGCTTCTCGAACTCCTACATCCTCTCTTTTTGCTTCAAGATTATGTGTCCACGATGGAGCATGATGGTTGGTCACCTAACTTGATCCTTAGTTTTGGTACAAGCTGTTGTGAAGATACACTGGTTGCTGCCTGACAATCTTCTTCGGATTCTTCTTCACTGGAAGCTGTCAATGTAGGGGGGTTTAAGCTGGAAAGATAGGGTTTTAATTGTGTAATGTTCCGTCGTATTACATCACCAGTTGTAATGGACTTTAATCGCACGTCACCTTGATGTTTGGCTATTACTGTGTATAATTCTTTTTTATATAGGGCACTGAGTTATTGGTTCTCCTTTCTCTCCTCTTTCACTAAAACTTGATCACCTACATTTATGGTTATTGCTATGCCATTTGTATCTGTAGCAGTACAAATTTGGTTCACAAATTGTTCAACACGGTCTTCAAAAAATATGAGTTGGCTGTTATTGATTATTTATTGGTGGGCGTGATAGGGGGTCGGCAATATTCGACTTTCCTAGTTTGTAGATTACGTTGAAATCATAAGCTTGAATTCGCATAACCCATAAGAGTGTGTTTAGGAGAGAATATAAACTCTAAAGGCTTATGATCGGTGATCAGGTCAAACTTTTTACCAAATGAATATCTATGAAAATGCTCCACTGCCCAAACTAGAGCCATTGCTTCTTTTTCAGTACCATATAGGTACTTTTGTTCACGATCAGAAAGACTACGATTCCCATAAGCAATAATTTTAGGACCGATTCCTGAATTTTGGCATAATACAGCTCCAAGTCCCACAGAGCTAGCATCAGCAACAACAAAAGTTGGATCGTCAGCAGAAATAGAATCCTAGGATCGAACTGCTTGTTAAACTTGATTTCAGTTCCTCAAATTCTAATTTTGGAGGTGTTTCCCAGAAAAAAGTATTACTTTTGATAAGTTGTCTGAGTGGATGCGTCTTTGTTGCAACATGGGGAATAAATCTGGAAACATAATTAATGAGTCCTATAAACTGCATACTTCTTCGAGGGATTTTTGTTCTCTGAATCGCCGTATAGCATCAGTCTTCGATATTGACGGCTGTAGTCCATTTTTCGACAATCGGTGACGTTCTAATGTGATAGTTTGTCTTTGATGCATTTGAATCGTGTCATGTTGTTCTTCATTTTCGGCGTAAATTTAGATGTCATCAATGTAGAACAAAAATTCCATCGCAACCCTTGAGAATATGTTCCATAGTTTTTTTTTTGGAAAATTTCAGTAGCAGATTATGACCATAGGGAATACCCAATCAGTGTGGTGTGTACAGACTAATTTTATCGATTAACCAAATTCAGTCGATCATGTTGTATTATACATTGTATAACCAAGTCAAATAAACATAATGTTGTGACTTTGATAGTCCAGTCAGTCAGTGAAAATGAGCCAAAGCTGGCATCTCTAGCTCTTCATGTTACCTAGATATTGAATTTCAAAAAGTAGTCAAAAAAGACACCTAATACTCCCCCATTTTTTCAATATTTTTAATAAATGAAGAATTTTAAAGTGCTTTTTTTGTACTTATTTCACCTAATTTAAGGTCCCTCCTGGAGAAAAATAAAAAATTGGCAAAATTGCACTTTTTGCAAAAATAGCATTTTTTCAATATTGGAATGATTGTAACTTTTTTATTTGAACTCTTATAGATTTCACTAAAACGCCATTAGAAAGAGGATAAAAAATGCTACAAAATGAGCCAATGAGCCTGGCTTCTCTAGCTCTTCATGTTACCGAGTCATTGAATTTCAAAAAATAGTCAAAAAAAAAGACCCCTCCTAATACCATTCTTTCAATTTTTTTGAAAAAATTTGAAATTGTGCTTTTTTGTATTTATTTCATCTAATTTAAGGTCTTTTGGTATTAATATGCCCTTTGCTGTGCATTGGAACGCTCCTGGAGAAAAAAAAAATTGAACTTTTTACAAAAATACCATTTTTTCAATTTTTGTCGGGGGTAATATCACTAGTGCATTTAATTTTTCCGGAAAAACGAGTTTCTAAGTAATTTGCTTTAACAAATAGCATGAGCGAGAGTGTCAAAACAAATTACTTAGAAACGAGTATTCCAATTTTTCCACAGGAAAAATTAGATGCACGAGGGATATTTGGTAAGATTATTTCCTGAGTTAAATAAACATTTTATTTTAATTAAAACAATAAGAACAATAATTAATAAGAACAATAACTTTCAAGCTAGAAAGGGTAACACTATTCTTTATGTTGTTGTGAGGAGTGTACAATTTTTTCGATTTTTTTTCCGGAAAAACTGCTGACAGCTAAGTTGATTTTTCCACTTAAAATTTACATTTGTTATACTAATTCTTGATAGCGATTGGTCAAAATTGATAGGAAGGAAATAATCAGTGAAAAAAAAATGAGTCACTGAAAATGGCTAAAGTTGGATGAAATTTTAGAAAATATAAAATAAAATGCAGCAAATGCTAACGAAAGTTTATTACCTAAAAAGTTAAGAGCATCCTAAGGTAGAGAATATACGTAGTTTTTATGGCATAAAAGAATAAAAATGTTATTGCTAATATTAATGTCCGACAGGGCTATTATTTCATCAATAATAACACCTATTAAGGTCAATTATCTAAGAAATAATGCCCTAGGGTGTTGTTTTTTATAATGCCCTCTGACCATTTTTTAAATACATATCTACAGAATAAAAGTCGGACATTAAACATTGAAGACGCCACAGGCATTATAGGAAATAATGTCCTTGGTATCTTAATTACTATAAAAAAGGTTTCAGGTTGTTATGAACAAGTGACTAAACCTAGTCGTAAACTGTGACTATAACCTATAAAACCCTTATAAAGATTCTTTACGGCTTTAATTAAGTTGACGTTGATGTTAGTCCTCTCTGGGGCTTCCCAGATTTTGCTTTGTGGGATGTTATCGTATGCCTTTTTTAGGTCCACATATAGTAGGTGTACTTTCTGCTGAAATGCTGTTTTCTTTTCTATCGCCTGGGTGAGACAGAAGAGGTGGTCCACTGTAGATCTTCCCGCTCTGAAGCCGGCTTGTTCTTCCGCTTCATTCATTTTCGATTTTCTTAGTAAGTGTTTTTCCGTATACTCGAACCATTGAGTATTGTACTGATATGCCTCTGTAGTTGTCGCATTCTTCTCTGCTTCCCTTCTTGTGGATCGTCGACATATAAGATGTTTTCCATTCGTCAGGTAGGGTCTTCGATTTGAAATTTCTCTAGGGTTATCGGTGATATTATGTTCCTTTTGTTATCTTGTCTTAGCGACTTCAGTAGTCTCCAACTCTCAGTGCTTCTAGTGTCTCCCAAGTAGGTATTTATTGTATTTATGCTTAATAACTCAGGTATTTAACATGTTTACTATAGACACTGCAAAAGGTGGTAAAAAGAAGAATTTAAGGGTAATTTAAGCACCCTGTAACCATTAAAATCACTAATTTACAGGGTGTTAAAGTGGAAAGTGTCAAATTCAGTCCACTCTGTATTAACGGTTAAATAAATCAGTTGTTTAACATTTTTACTATAAATACTATCAGGTTATCCAAAGAAGGTAGCAAGGCACCTAAAAACTGATATAGATAAGTTTAGTATAGACTGTGTTATTTTGCACCTGATCTGTCACATTCAAACCTCAATTCAGCTTAAGTTGTAATTAAAAATCGGCTTGAAAGTGGCGGGGAAACAGGCATAACTCAGTTATTTGGCATTTTCAATAAAAATAGGGTGATCAAAAGAGGATTTTAAAACCTACAAATTGGTATATTGAACTGTAGCTCTTAAAATAACCCAGTTACAAGGTGTTAAAGTGGAAGGTGGTAGCGACATACAACACCACTAAATGAAACTTATTTATTCCAAATAAACTAAAAATACATAATATATTATTGGTATACAATCTATTATTATAATTTGCCGTAGTCCTCTTTGATAAAATCAGCACAGCGTTCGCCGGTCATATAGGAAGTGGAATGTGGATGGCCCGAAACAGTTTCAGGAAAAATGCTAGTATCTGCCACCCTTAAATTCACAAATCCGTGAACCAATAATCGATGATTCACAACCGACTTGGACGTGTCATTTCCCATCAAATTGGCTGAGGTTGGATGGAAATTCTGTGGAAAAATTATCTATTATTTATAGTGAAACAAGAATGTTTGTGGAAAACTTGAATGCCCGAAGAAGGGTTTTGGATCCTTTAATATCAAAGTTTAAAAAAGTGAATAAAGAAACCAATAAAATGTTCGTTAATTAAAAAGAAAATTAATAATTTTTTCACATCATATAAAAAAGAACAAAAAATTCAACAAAATGTGGTAAAGGAACTGATGAAAGATTTATAAACCAAAATTGTGGTATTTCGATTTACGGTCATTTTTGGATGATCAAGATATATCCAGCAAAGCTACATTCAATCAAATTTTTGGCCCTCGTAGCTATTTCAGTTCCTATAAATAATTTAAATTTTTTACCATTTTATTCAGTGTGTATAGTGAACATGTCAAATAACTGTAATATACAGGGTGTCCGGAAAATACGTGTACAACGTTTGACGACAGACTCCTGACGTCAAAATATGTCGATCTAGGCCGACTTAGTTATATCCAAAATTGTCTCGTTTAGCCGGTAGAGGGCGTCAAAAATTTGTAAAAATATTGGTTTTTTACTAAATTACGTGAAAACCTGCTAATGGATTTTAATGAATTTTAGTATGTAGACTAATACTATAAAATGACGTTTTCTAGTAGTATAGTCACCGGCTGTAAATAAGTGGAAGTGTTATAAAAGTGATATAATACGTCAACATTTCTCCTCATTTTTTATATGAACGGCGTTATGACAACCCAGATATTTTTGTCGAGTGACCGGAAGTATTTTGAAGCTATTTTACCTCTTTAATATTTCCCGGTGGATGAGCTGTTTCGCCAGAAAAAAAAAATTTACAATTACCTGCATACATCAAAGTAGGTATAATAAAGTTGAAATTATTTATTGTAAGAAACTAAGTAAACCAAAAACATTACTTAAGCAAATGTGTAAAATGACCGCCATCTTGCTGAATACACTTATCAATACTCTTTAAGAAATGAAATTGTACCCAATATTTTTACAAATTTTTGACGCCTACGGCTAAACGAGACAATTTTGGATATAACTAAGTCGGCTTAGATCGACATATTTTGACGTCAGGAGTCTGTCGTCAAACGTACACGTATTTTCCGGACACCCTGTATAAAAACAAAATGTACTTTCTATTTTAATACCCTGTAAGTTGGTTATTTTGACAGTTACAGAGTAGTTTCATATATCAGTTTGTAGGTGCTGAAACCTTTCTTTGATCACCTGATAGTATCTATAGTAAAAGTGTTAAATAACTGAGTTATTTAACCGTTAATACAAAGTGGACTGAATTCGACACTTTGCACATGAACACCCTGTAACTCGATTATTTAAGAGCTACAGAGTGGTTCAATATATCAATTTTTACCACCTTATACAGTGTATCAAATAACTGAGTTATTTAACCATAAGTACAGAATGGACTGAATTCAATTTTTTTTTGCAACATAGAAAATCATTTATTTGTGAATATTTCAAAAAGTATCAATTTGTCAATTAAAAAAATTAGACATAAAATATGTTTAAAAAAGAAATAATGTACAGGGTGTTTAACCGGAACTGTCACAATTTTGAAAATATTTTAGAATTTAGATGAACTGCCTCCAGGGACATATTTTCAGAATTATAGTCATTACTGTTCTTCGATAGTAGATTGCGACGATTCGTGATAGACCACCCTGTACAGAGGATTCAATTCAAAATAAAATTTGAATTTTGGCAAGCTTTACTGTCTTCAAACACACTTGCGGTTGTCACTAGTACGTCTACAAGGGAAGAAATAGTCAACAATCCAGATAATAGACTAAATGTGGTTGTGATGTTACTTTCCCAAGTAGTTTCCACTATCTATCTTGTTTTTTTAATAAAAAGTATTAGGTATGCAACGGCTGGTAAAAGAATTTTATGGCCAGAGGGCATAAATCCATTTTTTCCACCTTAATAACTGAACCGTAAAGGTACATTTTCAGTTCTTTTGTACATTCAGCTAGTTTATAGTTTCAATGTACTCATATGCACGCGCATATAAAACATTGTAAAGCATACTTACTGCTATTGAAAACCTACCGTAGAACCATAGTGTCTTATAGCACATATATTCCATTTTCTAGAGTACTTTTTGCCCTTACACCCAGGAGCATCCTGAAGAACTGGTTGCATTTGAAAATTACGAAAGGTTTCAGTTTCGTTCAAAGCTAGAGTCATATTTATAGCTTGCAGCATTACTTCCACATCGTCAGGATCTGCGTAGTTATTGGAATCGATTAAGGGCTTATCTTTGGGATCGCTGGATTTCAAAGTGATCGTTCCACGTGACTTTGGATGAAACAACGAAACGAAGAGGGATAGGTCAGTTTCTTCGTTTCCTTCCATAGAATCGACTGTTGCGTTACTGAGCCTGTTTAACAACAATACGGGTTGTGGGTTAACCAGATACAATAAGAAATTCGATTACCTGAACATTTTTTGAATAGAAGTTGCTTCTGCGTAGGGCTCAAAAGTCGTCCATTCAATATTGGGCCTACGCGCACTGTCACCATAGCTCGACCAAGCCATCACATTCGCCTGGATTGTTAAAGGTCTAAGATGATTCTGATAACGTTTCACTTGCTCCAAAAAAGTGTAATTATATAAAGTACGGTTAGTTCTGAAACATACGTTGTGTTAGATTTGGTTGAAGTTACATCAGAACAACTGTTACTTTATGTAAAACCCTAAGAAGAACGAATGGTCCTGGTAATACTGACCTACCGGTAAGTCAGCAATTACTGGGATATCCAACGCTTCCAGGTCTTTGCTAGGCCCTATACCCGAATGTAACAGCAGAAATGCAGAGTTGTAAGGCCCTCCTAAAATTGAATTATGAAGTGTCTTAGAGACTTGGACCGTTAATAGAATATACGAAAAAAATAGGACCCACATAAGAATGCTCAGAGAACATGTCCAACGCAGAAGTGCCTAACAGAATGAGTATTTGGAGGTGTTAAAGGAGACGAAGAGAAGAAAGATTACCTATCTGGGTCACATAATGCAGGCTTCAAAATATGAGACACTCCACTTGATAATCTGGGAAAAAGGGGAATATATTGGCTGCGGAATCTGTGAGAATGGTTGTGCGCTTCTGCAGATTTATTTAGAGGAGCAGTTTTTAAGTTCAGGATGGAGAGGAGAAGAAGAATAATAAAACCGTTGAACGTTGTGTGGAAATGGAAGAACACTACTCAACTGGTTTCTAGCTCATCAACTAACCTGATATTATAATCTCCTTATTGGCATAGGCAATGTATTTAGTTTGATTTTTGACAAAGATAACTCCTGTTGCGGTCACGTTATCGTCGTCTATAATCACTTTGGTCACGTAACTATTGATGCTGACTTCCAAATTGGTTCTATTTAGGGCACGCTTAATAAAACTGGTGACGGCACTGGCGCGTTCATTTCCCTTCATAGTCACCGCACTCCTAGAAACACCATCACTAGCCACCCCATTGAAATCTTCATAGCTGAAGCCTTGTTCGTAGAATGCATTTAGCAATGGTTCGGTCTGGAAAATGTAACAAGTTCAAATCGGTTTGTGTAACAAACCCTTTAATAGTACCGTTTCAGAGTCCACGTCATTGCTAACAGTCAAATAGCCGTCGTGTCCATGGTACTCATCGTCTCTGGGTTCATAAGTGACATTTTCAGATTTAATGTAGTAGGGCAGCACTTCTTCCCAAGTCCAGTTTTGCGCACCATACACGTCAACCTATGAAAAATGCAGAAAAACTATTTTCAAAACAGGAATATGGGGTGTGTATTTAACTTTATCGTTTAGAAGTAGTGAAAGCAAGGAAGACAATCGACAATAGATTGCAGTCTGAATAAACGAATTTTTAAACTATACCTAGTATTAAATAACAAGTTTTTAGACTATTCAGTACAAATTTGGACTCTCACAAGTCTTGAATGATCAGTTTTACATGACTTTTGGTCTGAAAAAATTGCACGCCAGTAAAAATTAGTCCAAAAATCCTGTTTTTTTAACTATTTTCTGTGTCAAATATTAACTAGAGAACCTCACAGATGACCAGAATTGTATCCTTTTGAACCATTTTAAAGTAAAAAAATACAATAACCCAAGTAGACATTTTTGTCAGTTTTAAATAATATCCAGTGAGCGTAGAAAATATAGAGTGGGAAAATAAAGACTCTCCCTGTATATCGACGATTCTAAACTATTTTGACGGCCAACGGTCTGACAGTTAAAAGCAAGAAAACGATTTTTTAAACTGAAATTTGTGTCTTCCATAGGGAGCGTTCTTCAGGAAAATGACATAATGCATATGTCAATTTATTTTTTGATGGGCTATTGGCGAATCNCNNGANATNNGATTCNGTCA